>JAOTRR010000056.1:23432923-23443257 GCA_028570945.1 Gogo arcuatus
CTGTGCATAAACAAATGCCCTCAAACATCAATGAACTGAAGCAATGTTGTAAAGATAAGTGGGTCATAATTTCTCCAAAATGAGAGAGACTGTTAAATTCCTACAGAAATGTTTACTTCAAATTAATGTTGCTAAAGGTGCTTCTGCATGTTATTGAATTATAGGGTGTGCTTATTTTTTCCCCACCTGGTTTCTGAATGTTGGTTTACTTTTTGGGGAAAATAAATTACATATTGAGATCTGTTGTGTGGTTTTTTTGTCGTTGTTGTTGTCACCTGAAGTTATTAGTTTGTATATAAAAGTTGGTAAGGACAACACAATTGTTATTTATTCCCTGATAAATAAAAACATAGAACTGATGAAGGATATACTTTCTTTTTTCCATAACAGTTCAAAGAAATCATTGAAAACCCAACACTGCCACGACATTCATGCAAAATATACAGTTGCAGTCAGAAGTTTACATACAGGGACATGAATGTTATCATGGACATGAATGTCATGGCAATGTTGGGTTTTCAATGATTTCTTTGAACTGTTCTTTTTCTTTGGCATAATGATGGTACAACATACATCTTTAATACAAAAGACCCCCCTAAGAATTTAGTGCACAAGTTTTAATTTATTTTGGGTTTTCTGAAATCAACACAGGGTCAAAATTATACGTACAGGGTCATAAATTTACATCCAAAAAGATGTATGTTGTACAATCATTCCACCACAGAAAAAGAACAGTTCAAAGAAATCATTGAAAACCCAATGTCCCTGTATGTAAACTTCTGACTGTAACTGTATATGTAGCTTTGGCTTAAAACTATTAATGATGCACAGAGGCTGTCGGTTAAAATATGACAAATGTTTGCTTTATTTTACACACATTAAATCCCAAAAATTGTAGTGTAACTATTTTGGGGATCAAAGCTATTAGTCAATATTCTCCATAGATTTACAAGCTACATGGTCTACCAAAACAACACAGAACATCCACCACCACTTACGCACGAACTTCACATATAATCATTTAAACAAAGCTATCAAGGTTTGAAGGCACTTTAAAGAGATTTCAGATTGCAAAGTGGCTGCTGAATAAAGAATATTTGCATCAAGGCTCTGATGATTATCTGTCATGTTAAAAAAAAAAAAGATCAGTATAAATCACATTTGATGGCAACTTGGTGTGACAATCCCAACAAATCTACAGTGTTTATCTAACACTGAAGGAAAACAGTTTTCTCTGTTCATTAAGAAATGTTAGCATTGCCCTGAGATATGGAAATCAACTACTCTACAATATGTTCTTTGGTCTCGTGTCATTTTCAACCTTTGCATTTCCTATCTGTTGCTTATTCTGAAGCGTCTCTTATGTTCTGCACAGTGAACATTTCCAAATATAGGACGAATAAAATTAACTTATTTTGAGCATGGATGCTAAACACATTTTGAACACATTTGCACCATGACAAATCATTGTGAACTTTTTAAAATATAATTCCTTTGTACTGTCTACACAGATTTTTCCACCAATACGTACAGGCTATCTCAACTCCAGCTTGGATCATACTTTGTCCAACCTTCAGGTGGCGCTATATAGATCCGCTTTCCTTGTGAAAAGAAGCTGACAACACCTCGATAGCCAGCTCGTGGCACTCCAGACTTCAAGTCATCCATGAGCCCAAGACCTCGTGCTAGGGTTTTAAAACTCTGTGCGCTGGAATACTGCAGCCGAAACGGGCCAGGCCCGGACAGCTTCCCATTTTTCAGCTCATCCACTGTCACAATAGGGGTGCTGTAAACCTCATTCTCAAAAGCTTGATCATACCTGCTCTGCTCCAAATAAGACAAGTCTCTAGTTGTAAAAGGCACAAATTCAGTGTTGAGTTTAATAAAACGGAGATACTTGTCATAGAACTGACCCAAACTCACACCCTTACGGCCAAACGTCAAAGTTCTAGAGATTTCCGGACGAATGCATGACCGGTCTTTGCGCTGATTGGGATGCCGCATCCAGTCATCCCAAAACGACGCTGGCCATTTTGGCTCAAGCTCCATCCAGAGCTCCTTCAGCAGCATCCACCCAAGCCCTGGGAAAAAGTCTGTCCTATATAGCAGGCTTGATTTCACAGGATCTACATATCCGTCCCTGCCATTGTCATTCCAGGCAGACACACACCACAGAGTTGGGTCATATTTCAGTAAAGGGTGAAGGGCTTTAAAGTACTCAAAGAAGTCTGGGGCCACCTGGAAGAAAGGAAGAGAAGAACCAGATCAGATACATGGCAAATTTCAGCATGCTGAAAGACAAATCTAATTTGTACTAGTGCCCAGATGATATAACAGCCGGCCAATAAAATCAGACCATATTAAAGCTAAACAAACTTAGCAGGACCTGTATTAGGTTTGCAGATAAAGCACTGATAATGTCTCTAGAAATATTCTATAGAAATAATAAATGGAGGCAAATAATGCGTATTCAAAGAGAATTCAGGACTTTGTCTAAAATATACCCATTAACCTTTTTATTAGGAAAACACTGGTACAGCTGCTCATTCTTGCAATTATCTTATTAGCCAATCATGTGGCAGCAGTGCAATTCCTAAAATCACACAGATACAGATCAAGAGCTTCAGTTAATGTTCACATCACACATCAGAATTGGAAAAAAAAAAAAAAAAACGTGAACTCGGTGACTTCGACTGAGTGTGGCATGGTTGTTGGTACCAGATAGGATGGTTTGAGTATTTCAGAAACTGCTGCTTTCCTGGGATTTTCACAAACAACAGTCTCTAGAGTTTACACAAAGCAGGCAACATTTTTCCAATCTTCTACTGTCCAGTTTGGGGGAGCCTATGCCCAAGGTACTATCAGATTCCTGTTTTTGGCTGACAGGAGTGGAACCTGACAGGGTCTTCTGCTGTTGTAGCTCATCCACCTCAACTTCTGACATTTTGTGCATTCTGAGATTCTTTTCTGCTCAGCACGGTTGTAAAGAGTACTTACCATAGTGAGTTACCATAGCCTTCATGTGTCATCATCATCCTTCGGCCTCGGCCAAGATTCCTCTTACAACATCGCGCCACACCTTCCTGTCAGCCATGGCCACCTGGAGATCTTGTACCCCAATCCCAGTGTCCCTAGAGATTATGGCAGGGAAGGTGAGCTTTCGAGATTTCACTGGGCTATGGCTTGGGCTCCAGAGAAGAAGGCGGGATATAGCTTCTCCTTCGGCACAGAAACAGTGCCCAGCGGACAGCATTCTCCTCTGTCTAAGTCTTACAGAGACGGGAGGTAAGTCCCCGTAGATCTCCTCCACGGTGGCATGAGCGGACCAGTGGATATTTTGCACACGTCATAGAAGGTTGGTGTAAGTTCCATCTAGTCCTTGCTGCTGTTTGCGTGTTAGGGTCCATGTCTCAGCACCGTAAAGGAGGATGGTTTCTATGACAGATCTGAACAGGTCTATCTTCAGTTTGTTGTCGAGGTTAGAGCGCCATATTCTGTCAAGAGCGTTACAAGCTTTCCAGGCCGGTGTAGCTGTTCATGTGTAGTTTGAACCAGTCTGGTCATTCTCCTCTGTCCTCTCTCATCAACAAGGCGTTTCCACCCACAGACCTGCTGTTTTTTTGTTTGTTTGTTTGTTTTTCACACCATTCTGTATGAACTCTAGAGAAAGTTGTATGTGAAAATTCCAGAAGACCATCAGCATCTGAAATACTTATACCTGCCTGTCTTGCACCAGCAACCATGCCACACTCAAAGTAACTGAGATCACATTTTTTCCACATTCAGATGTTTGATGTAAACATTAACTGAAGTGTTTGACCTGAATCTCCATGATTTTATACATTTCACTGTTGCCACAAAATTGGCTGACTGAATAAAAACATAAATGTGCAGGTGTAAAGGTGCTCCAAATAAAGTGGTTGGTGTGTATATATTTTATATGAGTATAAAATACATATAAAGCATACTATGACCGGGCCCTTTCCCAACTATTATAATCGTGAAAGAGTCATTTGGTAAATTAATCTCTTGTCTAATGGTGTAACTTAGGAAGGAAATTAGGAAGCCTCCTGGGTGAAAATCCCTCTAGAAGCTGATTAAACAAATACAGAGAGTGTACAAAGCTTCATCAGAGATACTGTTAAAATGTTTAATTTGACTCAACACTTTTCTTGGTCACTGCCTAGTTCCAAGTGTTATTTCATAGAGTTAACATCTAACGTAGTAGAAAAAACTAAAATGAAGCAACCCTTCCATGAATAGGTATATCCAAACATACAGCTTACGTGTGAGAACAGTTTCTTTGCTCAGACATGTCAACTGACAGCGCATGTCAACTGGAACTTGGAGATATTTATCTTTAAACCACAACAGAGTTAAACCCAACGAACTGCATTTTCACATTATTATTTATAACTTAAGAACCATAATCATTCAGATTTGAACACAAGTAATGTTTTCTGGAGCTCACACTCTTGCTGTCTGACAAATTTTGTTATCAATATTTAAAAAAGACAAAAATGGCTAAATGTACCCAAGACACACAGAACGCAAATGTCCACATGTATTTATTTATAAAGGTAATTAATTCAGATTTCTTGAAAATTTTAGTTTATATTCTAAATCTAGCAGCCGATGATGTGTACATGTATGTAAGAGCACAGTGGTGGCGTGTATAAGTAGCAACAGAAACGAAAATGTGGTTTATCCATTTGGGAAATTTGGGACTTTTTAATTAATCAACTTATTCCTTTAGGTTTTGTATTTTAGTTTTATATCTGTATTACTTTTATTTCTGGAGTACCTCTCAATTTGATTATTTGTCTTTTGAATCTTTGATCATATAAAACTATATCGCATGAGGGTTTTGGGGTTTTTTTTTTCCAAATTGGCATATCAGTTGTGCCCTAAATTGCACATAGCGCCATCTTACATTGAATTCGGATGCACTCCATCATATGAACATTAAAGAATAGATAACAGGTGTTATAAATGATAGCTGATATTTAGCTTTGATGTTAAACAGATAAGAGAATGTATACCTCCAAATCATCTTCCACAACGATGACAGCAGAGTATGAGAAGGAGTTGAACACCTGGTTTAGAGCCCAACGGTAATGTCTTGAGATTTTGTAGTAACCCTGGAACTTACTATGTCCCGCAGGCACTGAGATCTCTGACAAATCAGGCTGTTTAATGTGAGTCAGTTTACTGCCGTATGAGGCGATCACATAGGCGGTCTCTGTGTGTCCACAGTCCTGGCTCACGATGATGGGGAAGAGTTCAGGTGATGGTCGGTACTCGAGGAGTTTGTCCAAGCAGCGTCTCACTGTCACTCGGTTACACGCCATAACCAAGATGGGAATAACCACACGGGATGACTGGAATTTACTCCTCACGTTTGTAAAATTACTTTTGGTATCTAATTTAGTCCTGAAAGCTGAGCTGTTTTTAAGTTCTTCCCACAGTGACTTATGGCTCTGGATCTGGAGAAGGATTTTGTTCTGGGACTCAAGCTCCTTTTCGAATGCACCGATTAACTGAAGTAATTTCTCCACAACGTCGTCGTTTTGTGGAGCTTTTTCTGCTGAAATAGACTCGCCTCCTTCATATCCAGGAGACCATCCCAAGAGAACAAATATAAGAAGTGCATTCCAAGCAATAAACAACAAAGCGCCACAAATAATTAGAGAACCTTTCTTGCGGAACATGGCCAAGGTGGACCTTGCCAAAGTGGTGTCAGGGCAGCAGAGGTGTATGATATGGTAAACAGGGTGTCAGGGAGGTGCAAGTTCTCACTAACCACAGCATAAGGCAGGAAGTGAAATATCCTGTACACATGAATATAATTATATGCTTGTCTAGGAGAATGGGTGAAAAGTCTGAAAGAAGTCAACAGAAATGGGGCTGTAATAAAGGTGGAAGGCAAAGAAGGACATGTTCATTGTTTTTAAATAAGGTCATTGGTGCTTTGGGGAGCCGGTGAATTTCAAGCCAAAATCCAAGGTCACAGAGGTGACTGTAAGAAAGAATGAGTGTGTTATTAAAACCTAATTAGGCATACATTATTATTATTATTATTATTATTATTATTATTATTACTGATCATAAAGCTGGTGCACATAAACATGCTGTAAGTCACCACAAGGTGACTAAGATTGGATTCAATAAGAAATGAAGCTGGGCAAAATATCAACATTGCAATACTGATATGCTATATCATATAATATCAATTACATCACCAGACATTTTCCATTAGTACTTTTATAACATTAACCAAGCACATAACAAGCTGCTGGACATTAAAAAGTGTTTCATCATTAATTATTTTTGTAGATCAATATTCAGTATCACAATCGTAAATGGTGTGCTGTATATAAAGGTTCTGTAGCAATGTTTGCAAGTGTTGTAATATGATATATTTACCATAACACGGTCATTCCTAATATGAAGCTAAAGGGCCGGGGTTGAGGGTTGCAGTCATACTAGTGAATTTCGAAATAGCAAACAGATAAGCTTAATACTTAAGAAATATGATCTTGATCTGAATGGCTTTGGTTACACTGTCCATTATACTGTCTTATAGTGAGGGTTTTTTTTAAGCTACTTTCTGAAAGCCTTTTTTTTTTTTTAAATAAACATACAGTAGGTCTATGTGCTTATTATGGGAAGTACCAATGTGATCACTAGAGATAATATTCCTCTTTTTCTTAAGAATTAACTCCACTTCCACACAATATTATTGGACAGCTTTAAGTCTAAAGGCAGCAGGTTGTCCACCAATCAATAATCTAACCTGTAGATATCAACCTTCTTGAACATACTTATAAGATAACAAAGAACTGATTCTCCATTCTTTCAGATAATAAGAGATAGTTGGCATGTGAATAAACACCGCCTCCAGCTAAAACAAGTATTTAACGTCATGTACTGTAATTGCTTTCACTTACATGTTGAGTAGAGTCGGTTCTCTTTCTCCTCCATTTCTCTCACTGAAGGTCCACAGAAAAAAAAACTGAGAAATTAACTGAACATTTAAAAGATACTGTAGGCCAACATTCCTTAATTGGTGCCTCATATATTTGTGGGGGGTTTTTTTCTTTCTTTTTCTAGTTTTAGTATACCAACCAGCTTCTCGCTTCGTTGACAAGACAGTCATCGGTTTACTTCCGGATGGCGCGACATGTCGGAAGTCCCGCCCACTTTCACCGACTCCGAGTGTCTGCGCGTCGTGTGCAAGAAAAGAATGTGCAAGAAAAAAACACTGACTGTAAACTAGTCTAGATCAGATCAGCGGTTCTCAGAACAGGCTCTGGAGACCCCCAGGGGTCCATAAAACAAATTCAACGGTTTATTTTGTTATAGTTTATTGTAGTTCTTATAGTTCATATAATTAGCCTTTCTGACTGAATTGAATGGGTTTTAATCCAAACCTCAATAACTTAAAAACAAGCAGACTTATTTTTTTTTTAAATGGCAGCTTGGAACTATGGTTTGTGTTCTGTTAGTGGAAAGTTCAGAAATACAAAACTCTCTGGCTAGAATATTACTGAACACATTAAGATAATGAGATAAATAAATAAAATAAAATCTGTACTGAGGGGGTCAATGGAATTTATTTTACAGTTAAATGTGTCCCTGGCTGCAAAATTTTGAGACCCCTGGTTTATTATTATTATTAGTAGTAGTAGTAGTAGTAGTTGTTGTTGTTCTCATCCTGATCCTCCTCCTCATCATCATCATCAGCCTGTTTAGCATGGCATAAAGAGACAATCTAAGAGGATCTAAAATGCAGGCCAAAAACATTGTCTTAAACTTGAATACCTCTTATTTTGATCATGTCTGAGTCTACTTTGGCATTTTAGTACACTATTACATTTTATTATTTATTAATACATTTATATCAACGATTTATTTATTATATAATTTTGTAGATATAGGTTTCATTTCTTAAAGGTTCTGAGCCTCTCTTACTTTATCCGTCATTCCACAGTGACATACACATGCCCAACCGACAGGTTTTCTTGCAAAAACAAGAATAATAGAATCAGCAATCATCCATGTACAAAATTCTGTACTACATCCTGTAGAATTGCTACCAAAAAGCTCTGTGACAAGTGCAAAGCTATGGGTGATAATATGCAGATTTAAATATTAAACCTAAGACTAATGACTCCTACTGTCACATGTCTGAACTTGACATAAAAATGGTTTAAATAAAAAGAAACGCACGCACGCACACGCGCACACACACACACACACACACACACACACACACACTCACCTCCAGTGTAAACGAGTAGCAAAAATGTTTTTTTCACCAGAGCTTTGAAGTATATACAGTATATTTAACAAGTAATGAAAGCTTATACGCACCAGCTAGCAATATACAAACCCATGATCAAGCTCAAAATCATCTATTTGCCTGAAATCTTTGCTTAAAAAAACAAAATTGTATTAAAAATTCAAAATTTAATGAAATGTTTTGATCATTTTGTGGTAAGTAGAAAATCTGTGCAAATGTGGAATCATTCAAAGAAGCTCACCAAAAAATGGCTATGATCTGATGATAAAAGAGGCTCTGTGCCAATGGGGGAGCCAAAGCCAAGAGGTTGGTCATCAGGAGCTTCTTCTACTTCTACACAGTGAATTACTATTACCTTTAAAAACATTACAGATATACACTATATGGCCAAAAGTATGTGGCCTTCCCTATACTTTTGCCACAAAGTTGGAAGCACACAATTCTCTAGAATGTCTTTGTATGCTGTAGCATTAAGATTTCCTTTCACTGAAACTAAAGAGGCCCAAACCTGTTGCAGTATGTTCCACAGTCCCTGTGCACAAAGTGAAGTCTGTAAAGACATGGAGTTCCTATGTTAGTGTGGAAGAGTGTCCTGCACAGATCCCTGACCTCAACCCCACTGAACAGCTTTGGGATGAACTGGAACAACAACTTCACATCAGGCCTTTTTCCCCAGACATCAGCACAACATAACCTCTTATGCTCTTGTGGCTGAATGGGTACAAATCCCCACTGCCATAGTCCAGTGGAATCTACTGGAAAGCCTTCTCAAAAGAGTTGGAGGCTGTTATATCAGCAAAGGGAGAGCAACTCAATATAAATGCCCATGGTTTTGGAATGGGATGTTCAATACCCAGGTGTCCACATACATTTGTCCTACATGTGCATATGTAGGAAGTGATCTAAAGATATACAGTATAATAGACATACTCTGATTCAGCATCATATCTATCCACAGCAGGGACTCTAAGGTCCAGACCTGGAACACACAGCTGACTGATTCAGTTCTTTTAGAGCAGGAAAAGTTTACACTATGCACAACAATGGACTGGACTAGAGATAGTGGTTAAGGATGGGCGGATCGATACCAAAGTATCAATACTTCCAATCCTGATGGTTCAGTTTTGAGAATCGATCCCCATATTAAAAAATTAATAACAGTAACTTAATTTTATTTGTTTTTGTTGTTTTTAGGATAGGAACTACTTTTCCTTCCACCTTCTCACTCCGCTCCCCATAGCTTATAGAAAGGCACACAGAGAAACAGATTCTGCCAATTAGTCAGTTGCACAGTGGCAGAAAGGAAACAAAGCATTGTTGTTGAACATTTTTGAACCTCTATAGGTGAAGAATAACTCCTGAAAAGGATACTAATGTAAACGTTTGTTGGACACTCCTGAACCTGATTGAACCTGCATTTTATAATTGCTGTTATTAAAAATGAAAACAAAATAGAGGAATCTTACCTTTTATAGTTTTTCATACTAGCACCAAAGCTTTCAGGTACAACTTTTGATGTCTGCATTTACCAATTTTCATTATAGAAATCACAAATATTTCCTGGTTTTGTGTACACAAGAAGACTTTTTAAAGTATCAGTGTCAGTATCGGTATCGGGATACAGTAGCCTTAGTATTACTTGGTATTGGATCGAAAAGAAAATCAGCAGTATCGCCTGTCCCTAGTAGTGATGGCTTGGGGAACCTTTTTGAACCATTTTGTTGACAATTGTTTCACAAACGTCCTTCAGAGCGCACATGGGCGACACCTGCTGGTAAACTGGATGTGGTGAAATTAAGGACCTTGCACCTTGCTAGATCTGGGATCTCTTGAAATACGATCAGGCACATTGATGAGATGTTTCTGAACTTGACTGTTAATAAAATATTTGAGTATATTATATTAGAAATTATATTTTCCATATTGTTTCAGTTCCTCTGACACACTGCTGCCAAAAGAAGAAGAAGAAGGCCGAGGCCTTTATTTTTGTCACATGTACTCTCGCACAGTGAAATTCCTCCTCTGCATT
>JAOTRR010000056.1:23467212-23478464 GCA_028570945.1 Gogo arcuatus
ACTGTGCGAGAGTACATGTGACGAAAATAAAGGCTTCGGCCTTGGTTCTTCTCTGGTTCTTCTTCTTCTTCTTGGGGAGACACAGTGCAATAAATATAAATATAAAATGTAAACATCGTAAACAGTGTTATAAGTAATGTAATCAGATCAGAATTCATGTGTGTTTTTGTGTTCATTTGCCAGCACCAGCAGCATGGCAAAACAACAACGGAGGAGCGCTACACTAGCTGCAAAAACAGCAAAAGCTAGCCTTCTGGCTTTTGTTGCCTTCCCCGCCTGATCATGTACAGCTGACGAATCCATTTGCTGTCCTCCAAAGCAAAGTATGATGCATACATTATTACTGCGTCCATTTAGTCAGTTTTAATACCATGATTCGTCTCACAAATACAACGTTTTTTTGCTGTTGGTGACGCCGATGACTTGCGCAAAAATGTATCAACATATCAAACATATCATGTGTGTCATTTCAGAGGACAGATGTGGTTACAGTTAGATACAGGTCACTTGTAATTATGAATGTGAACCATCAAGATAGTCAAATCCAATCTGAGCAAAAAATCAGAATTGAACAGTGGGGCTTGTAATGTGAACACAAGGGGGACCTACACAATATTAAGCAGGTGGTTTTAATGTTATGGCTGATCAGTGTATATATCTACATTGCTCACCCAATACAGGTGTGAAATTAGAGCTCACATTCTGCACCTTTACCTCATAGTTATTGTTTTGCTTCAAATTCACAACAGCAGTCATCTTCCTCCTTTTCAATTACATCTAGACTGCAGTGATACACCTGAACAGAACATGACAAACCATACTCACACAACTCACAAATACGTCTGAGACAATAAAGTGAATATTACGTGGATCTGACCACTGACTCCATTAAAAAGCAAGTACAAGGGTTCTACTCTGAGGTGAATGGTCCTGACTAACAAAGGCCTTTTGTTTTACAGTGAGCATCAGCTTCACAGCTCATCACACCAGCATCTGATTTGTTAATAATAAACTCCATCATCAATTTAAACACTATGATTATACAATCCAATTTCATTATTCCAATTTCTTCATATGTACATATGTTTTTATCGACATTTTCTGTGGTGAATCTTTCAACTGGAGTCCAAATTTTATTAAAAATATAACCTTCATTCTCCATCTTTGATTCTCTTCACTGTCCCCTGGTGGCAATGATAAGCATTACAGCTATTATTTGATTTCATGTAAAATATCATAGTATTTAATAATTCTTTAGCCTGAATTATAACAGTTATTATTTTTTGTTGTGTCATGTGAAATTATGTTTACAATTAGGCACTGCTTTGGTCAGGAAAGCTGTTTTCCACTATGTAACTCTGACCACACAAAACAGAGATCAATGTCAGGGAGAGACAGATTTGTTTGAGAGCTCAGCACAAACAACCTATTTGCTATACCAGGCCAAGAGGCATTCTTACATTTCAGACATGGTTGCCACTGACACTTATAAAAGAGTAGTTAGAATAGAAGGAGCTGACCCAACCTATGAAAAATACACATTTTACTTTGCCAAGGCAGAACAGAGACAAACAAAAACAAAGAAACGTATGACTAATCAGCAAAATTTACATATCTATGATTCTTACTTGAATAGTAATACGTTCCTGAATTAATACAAAGAAAACACAATAACTGAATGCTGTAGGAAGGTGATTAAAGTTGATAAATGTCTTTTAATCTGTTAAATTTCTTCTTTCTTGGAGTTTCCTTGATTGGGTAAGAAAGGGAAAACAATGGCATTTGTAGGTCAGTAGCTGGGCTTTTGCTGACAAGCCCAGACTTTCAATGAAAGGTAGCCCCATCTTCCACCAAGATGTGCAGTAAATTTTGGCTCATACAATAGAACAGGAGTGCAGTTGCTTAGTCTTTGGTTCCTTAAACAAACTTATTGTACCTTCAGCCAATCTCCAGTTGGCTTTTTGTTGGCATGTTTGGGCTCTTATTATGTAAGAAATTAGTTAAGCCAAAGAACCAGTACACAAGCAGGTGCTGAGGATTTTGCATCAGAAGAAGGAATAAGTTTATTCCCTTTCATTATGTTTAAATGTTCCTTTTTGTGCATTTTGATATCCAGTTTTACTGAAATGTTTCTGGTTATCATTTATGATAGGCTAGCTTAGCATATTAAGCCATCATTAGTTTTCAAAACTATTTTTATTCTGTGCTTTTTGCTTATTATCTACAAAAGTTAAGCTATTTAGAATTCTTCATGAAAGAAAACAGTGGTCCCTGTTTAATACATGCACTTATAAGAGTGGAAACTGATGCTGAATGTCCTAAAATCTTGCATGTCAGCAATTTACACTGTAAAACAGATCTACTGAATATTTTAAACCTGACTGTAGTGGTTGTTCTTATGTCACCTTGCAAAATGTATAAAATGCTTCCCAGATCCAGAGACAATTGTAAGGATAAGCTCTGATGAATGAAATGAACCTTGAAGCCAGAATCACTTACACATCAGCATATAGGGCTGCATTCAAAAGACAATATATATGCAGGAAAATTACATATTTTCAGACTTACATACCTGCTTAAACACAAAATACCCCTGTGCAGTTCATGTCAGATGCTTCTTGAGTGGAAACATTTCAGAAAACCTTTTTTAAATAGCATATAGACAAGTGACTTTAAGAACAAGCACTTTGAGGCCAAAAATCAGAGATAGAAAATGCAGATTGAAGAAGGAAATAACACTTTTTTAAATTAGCTGTCAAATATAATACAATATAAGCATAGACACAAGAGACCATTTAAAAATAAAAACTAAAAAGACTAATATAATGATATATGAAAGAATCATATATCATTATATATGATTCATTCATATATCATTATATGCATGCCATACATGAGATGGCATGCATTGAAATAAACATCTAATAGGAGTTTGGTTTAACTTAACAATATGGTTTCCATCCTCATTATTTAGCAGTGCATAAAATAGCACTTCATCCATTACGCCCTATTATTGTGCCAATAGTTACTCATGAACAACTTAACTGTAATGCATGTATGGGTTGTAAGCTACTTTATCAAGCTTTTTTGATTTGTCAAATTAAAAAAATTAAATTGATAGAGATATCTGTTTGGCATGCCTGCAACTGGTTATGGTCAGTTTGCTTGCTACTTGTTTTGGCTGGTTCCAGTTAAATCCTTGAAACTTATCTTCGCACGCATATCTGCTCTCTGTTTTCATAAGGCTATCATGATAAGTGATGTAATTCTCAATCACCCATTGAAACTACCCTGTCACATACAGACAACTCGGCTTCCTGAAATCACATCTTCCATTCGTATAGCTACAACACACTCTTGAATGTGGATATAAAAAGTACATGTTTGTCTTTCAATAAACTGAGAAACATCTCTAAACAGCTGTGTCTGCATCAGTAAATGTTGCTCCAGGATATCCGTGAGGTAGAATCTCCTAGGCAGTAGAGGTCTATATTCCTAGATCATACTTTGCCAGTTCAACTTTTTTCAATACAGACAAATCAAAACCTATCAAAAATATGTTTCATTTTATTATATAAAAAAATTCTCCTGTAAAGAAAATGTTCCCATGGTTTGAAGGATAAGCAGACCAAGCACTCATCTGCTACAGTTCACTTAAATTGTTTTTCATAATTTTATACATAAAATTCAGTACTGTAGATAAGCAGTGTCTCAGATTAAGATAATGTCTCCACCAATGTCCTCTGTGCAAAACAAACAAACATTGTACTTTAAACTGACAACTCTAATAATTAATGAATAGCATCATCCATCCATTCTCTATACCACTTACCCATCAGGGTCGCAAGGCAGATACACCCTGTGCAGGTTGCCAATCTATCTATCAGAGACAGATATTCATTCACACACATTCACACCTATGGGCAATTTAGAGTAGCCAGTTGACCTAATCCACATGTCCTTGGACTGTGGAAAGAAACTGAAGGAAAAACACAGCACCAGGAGGAAACCCACACAGGCAGGTTCAGGAATATCATCAAACAAAATTCTTGTTTCAGCTTGATAAAAGTATAATAGAATAATATGAGGACCTTTATTTATTTTATTTTTTTTTAAATTGTGTGTTAAGACCATTACTTTACTTTATTGAAAGTTTTAATAGTGCTTTAAGGCCAGTTTGTGAGCATGTTATGAACAGCAACTCAAAAGGAAGAACAGTCCCTGTCTGAGAAGAGTTGCAAACATTTTCAGCACAGAGCCACAACGAACTGACTTACATAAGATTTAAGGTCTTACAAATACAAACAGTGACCAAAAATGAGACGAAAAGCCGGCTGGGAAATTATTGGTTTGGTCTCACTTGAGTGGACATTTTAGTGCGATATACAAAACGTTAGGTATTTTTAGAACTGCAGCTGCACTGGGTTGTAGCACAGCAGCCCTTGAATGAATACATGAATGAATAAATAAATAAATTTTATACTATATAAAATTATTATAAAAATGTGTATAAAATTGATGTCCATACCACTATTGTCCAAAATGTTGCCAATATTATGATATGTAGGAAAATTCTGGCTAAAACGTCTGATGTGTACCTATAACTAGCCAAGTCAGGCTCGGTGAGGAACTCTCTCAACAACATGCCATCAGTCATGTACTTGAGCATGGTTCGTTCTGACGTGCAGTCCTCAAACCGGATACTGTAACCCACCTGAGGAAGAAAAACAGATAACAAGCAACCCTTAACACACTAATCTTACTGTATCAGTAATAATCCAGTTTGTAGTTTCATCATTACAGTTTTCCAGTCAGATGTAATGATGTAAAGATGTAGCAAGTCACTGACAAAGTACAGGAAGAGGAAAATCCACAAAACCAGTGTTGCATATTAATGTCCAACATTCTCACCTCATTCCCCAGCTTCACTGCCATTTCCTGAGCCACTCTGGCTGCTACAGACATGGCTGCTACTCTGCGAGGCTGGGTGCACCCCAGCTTCATCCCTCCTTTGGTATAACCCTGAGATAGACACACAATGACAACAAAACACAAACTGAAGCATTGAAAATATAGAAAACACGTGATGGTCAAACTTTAGGATTTAAAAAAAACAAACAAAAAAACAAACAAACACACTGACGAAAATTTATCTTCTATGGTAAATACGTACATCCTCTATGAGGTACTGAGGAATCTGGGTTGTCTTGCCAGAGCCGGTCTCACCCTCGATAACCAGGACCTGATGGTCTCTGATGGCAACAAGGAGGTCTTCTCTGTAGGGAAATATGGGTAGGCTGCGTCTCACTTCCTGGATGGACTGCTGCTGTTTTTCAGCCTGAGAGAGCTCAGGTTCATTATCCTGTCAGCAATCAGAGTAAGAGAAAACATAAATATTAAAAAGCAAGATAATAATAAGACTAAAGAGAATAACTGGATACTGATAGTACTAATTATAGGATTTGTGTACCAAAAGAAGAAAATGTCACAGTCCAGGGTTTTAAAAAAGTCATATTATATGTCTTTATACCACAGGACTGCTGAATTCTTGATTCTGATTACTCAGAAGGTGTTGATCACTTTTCTAGAACAGTTCCTCTGACAGTAGTGCTGGGTACAAGGCAAATCACAGGCTTATATGTACTCACTCTAATACGCTTCTGTAGTAACAACTAATACTTGTATAGAGGATACTCCACATTAAAGGATTTAATAATGTGTAATTGTTGATATGGTGCCATTTTACGTGAGGAGACTCTTATTATTATTATTATTATTAATTTTGCAAGAAGGCCCCAGTGTCAGCACTTTTAACAGTCAGAGGTAAAGGTGTAAATTTAAACTTTCCATCACAGGAAAGTCTTCAGGACAGAGGGCTCTGACAAGCTGCATTTTTTTTTTACGTCAAGAGAAAGAAAATTAGAAAGCTATAAGATATGTATACTATTTAAGGATGGGAAGATAGTGTTATATGCATCTCAATTCTCTTGTAAGAAGTAAGAAGTTTTTGTATTGATGCACAACACGTTAACAGACTTTCACAAAGGCTTAAAAACTAACAGTGCCACATCTTTCTGATGGAGAAAAAACATTATTGGAAATTAAGCCAAGTGTTTTTCATGATACAGTAAAATTATAGACTAAAACAAAAGTTTAAAAATGAAAAAATAAAAATCTCAATGTCTGAATAAATGAAAACAGATGCCTGAAGAACAGCTATCCTGAACTGAATCAACTTGTTACGTAACGAGCGATTCCCAGCCCTATTACTAATAAGGCGTTTCTTTCCACAGTGAAGGACTGAACATACAGTATTTATGTACCAACCTTTTCAGAGAGCGTTCCTTTCATGGTGATAGCAGTGCTCACAAAGTTAATCATCTCGTCCTCTTCGAGCACTAGCTGGTATTTCTCTTTCTCCTCCTTTATACGCCGCTCTCGCTCCTCTCTGGCCCCGAACTGCAGTGTGGCTGTGGCGACCCGTGCCTCCTCCCATCGCCCCTGCTCACCTCCACCTTCTTTAGGGCCCTCATCAAACTCCAACTCCATGTCCCTCTGAGGAATATTCTGAGGGTGATAAGAGAGCAAGGAGACCAAATACAGAAATATTAAGACCATATTAAGCAACCAAAGTAAGAAATTTCTGGAAATTTCCCCACCTGGGATTACAAAAGTGCCATCTTATCTTATACCAAAATATGAAATTCAGGGAACAGTTAGGTTTCTGTGTTCAAACTGCTCTGCATTACTTTATTACGTATCTCCTCGGGCATGTAGTAGCGGTTTTTCCTCTCTTCTTTCTCCTTTGCGCCAGCTTTCTTGTAGTCGTGAGCCAGGTCTCTGATCTGTTTCTTGTAGTCCAGGTCTTTCTTTTCATGCTCAGTGAGACTATCACCAGAGAAAAGGTACTCCTCATCTATAATCTCTGCCTCCAGGTCCTCCAGCTTCTCCTGCTCACGTTTGGCCAGGTAGTCACGCCGAGACTGTTTCCGCAGCTCAGGCAGCTGTGAAAGAAGGTGCAAGAACAAATAATCCATAACACATTGATTTTATTTTATTTTAACAGGGACAATACAGGTAAACTTTGTCACATGGCATCCAAGCATTTGTGTGTTCATAGGTAAACTGTGTGTGGACATGCAGGACAGTGTAAAAGTATATCTTACAATTTTCCTCTGATCTTCTTCGGCCATCTTCAGTCTCTTCTGCGCCTCCTCATATGCCTAAACAGGAGAGAGTTTGAGATTCTTTTGTATAATGCATCATTCCCACCATGATGCTAACAAGAAGGTTTGAAAGATTTAATTAAACTTTTTTTTTTTTTGCTAGTCTACCTTTTTGTCATTTCGCTCGAGTATGTGCCTCGTCTTCTCTTTATCCCTCTGCTTCACTCGCTCTGCAAAGGCATCCCTCTCCTCCAAATCCTGCAGTCTTTCTCTCTCCTCCTTCTCCCACTCCTCTTCCTCATCCTCATCTTTCTGGGCTTTCTTTGCCTCGTGTGAAGATGATTTGCTGGTGTGCAAAGTCATAAGTGTGATTAGTACAAATAAAATGGAAAATCAAATTTAAAAAACCTCCTAAAATTAACTAGCTTGTTAGAATATACAGTTTGTTTCCCCTTTTTTTTTTTTTTAACCCAATATTCGTTCTGTTTATTCACTAACAATTTCCACCTGCTAGGTTAATCTCTATGTGTTGCACAATAGAGATTGACACTCTTGGAGGGTTAGCATGCTGCTCACTGCTAAGCAGGGAGGTACCAATCCAGTACTCAGCTGGTAAAACCTAAAAAAGTTGGATCTGTATTGGATCAGGGCCCCGTTCTTTGTACACTACTTAACAAATCGAATATAAAATGGCATGTGTCTGATTTACTAATCGTGATCATTTCAAAACAAGATACTTTGGTTCTTCAAACACACCAGAGAACTGAATTAATACAACCGGATTGTAGTGTTTGATGTAACTACAATCAGGGGGTCAATGACTGATTCATTCAAATGCTATTAAACCTGGAGAGGCCATTATATTTTTTTCTTTTCGTGTGCACAGTATAGTAAGATCTGTACACTTTCATTTAACATGGCTACTGGATACTAAATGCTTGCACAGTATCCAGGGAGGAGTGGCATACTCTCTCACCCCTGTCAATTACAGTGACTGATGCATGCCCTTTGGGACTTCTAACTCACTGGTTGTGGTTTGTGGCAGCGGGGGCATGGTCAAGCGCCAGTTTGTGAATGGAGGGCAAGGTCAGGGAAGGTGAGTGGCAAAACGATCACACCTGTGTCAAATTAATGGTGCGTGCGTGCGTGCGTGCGTGTCTCTTGCAGTGACAGCGCTGGGCTTATATGGGTGGAGGAGGCAGAGCGGAGGGAGATTTTTCCTATGTGCCGTGTTTGTGTGTGAGAGATAAGTGACTTCGTGCAAAGCTTAATATCAGTAATATTACTAAAAACAGTTCTCCTATTAAAAGTTAGAGTTTAAAAAACCTCTTTAAAGCTTTTCACTATCATGACAACAATCACTCCAGTGGTGGAAATTTCTAGAGAAACTGAGGTTGGCAGTCTGTTTAACACTACTATGCATGAAATTGCTAAACATTTCATTTTGACTTGGAAAACGGATGAATAGGGATGTTTTGGCTCTGACGTGCCATCTACTGGATACTGCTTTTAATCCTCCAGATATACAAAAGATACACAAGTGAGTATATCAACAATGAGATTTTGACCTCTGAAGTTTTATTGTGCATGGGAATTTAGCCAAAACATAAATTTTCGTTAATGTTCATCTGTAGTACACTCATATCAAGCAACACTTTCTCCATTAAAAAAACCAAAGTATGCAAGAACCCACCTCTTCTTTCCATCTTCCTCACTCGAAAAGGGACTGTCATCTCTTTTTTGCCTAATGTGCTTCCTCTTCTTTCCTCTGTCTTTTTCTCGACTCTTCTCCTTCCCTCCTTCTCTGGACGCCTCTCCATCGCTGTCACTGTCCTCCAACAGAGTGTAGGTCTTGTTCTTTCGTTCCATCTCAATCACCTGTCGCTCGATGGCTCTTGATGGTTTTTCGACAACCTGTTTCTTTGGAACCTGAGCAGCAGGGGAAAAAAACAGAATAATCAAAATTATGGCTCATCAATGGTGTAAAATGGCTTCTATGATTCTTAGACAGCCTGTACCTTGTTGTATAACTCCTGAGCAAATGCAGTTACTCTCTGGTCAATGTCAATGGTGCCGGTCTGTTGCAGACGTGCCACAAAGTCCTGCGGGGCAGAGGATTTCTGTGCCAGGCCAATCATAAACTGGGCCACATATCTGTCACTTAGGCCCAGGATGTCATGGAGCCTGTCGTTGACCCACTGCTCCAGATTGGCCATGCTGAATGCTGCAATATAAACAATAAATATTAGGGTACTGTTACTGTTACAGGCATCTCTGTATGTAAACAAAACATCTGAATTAAAATATGCATAAAGTGGAGCTGAGATTTATGCCAAAAAGAAATTGTTTCTAAGTTTAGCAAGTAGTTTTTATGTCACTGTAAAAAGTTGACATTTTGGACAAATTGCTTCTTCCTTTTCCTTGTTAAAATGCTTAATTTTTTTTGGCAAATGTTAGATAATAAAAGTATTTTCCAATAATGCGGTTACACCGATTTGTTGGCAAAACCTGAAGGAAAGTAAATATCGCGATACATATCGTGCACCGTGAAACTATCCTTAAGTATCGCGATATTTCTGTCTCCATTCCTAATTCAAAGCCATTATTGACTGTTGTTGATGATGATTAGATTCTGTGTAGTACAAATGACTGCAATATTCACAACTTAAAAACACAATGTTCACTGTCGAAAACACACACAGAGGCAGTCACGCTATCTAAAGAGACTTTTCCACTAACCGAAGAGCTGCGTGAAAAACCGCATATTATTGAACAAAACTCAAAGTAATCTACGCCTTATTGTTGGTGCAAGTTATTATTTTGATTTACCAACTAGCTAGCAGTTGAACAGATAAAATTAGTTGCTAGTAAATTTATGTGCATGTTAATACCTTTTACGATAATCAATTACACCTCGTAGAATACCAATAAAAACATTAAGCAATAAAAAATTAAAACTATTTCAAAAAAAACCTATTTCACATTAGCCTTCACTACTCACGCTTTCCCCTTCGTCCGAGTTATTTACTTCCGGGTTACTGTTGATCTTTGCGCTCACGCGCCAAAATAAAGGTTTTCATAATACCGAGGTGACTGTAAACAGTGCATCATGGGATACATAAAGAGGAATGAAAGGAGTTTTCCTCGCCTCAGAACAAAGTGGCAAATACAAAATAACCATTTGTCATGTCATTTAGCATGTCTGGTTTCACAAATGCTCCGTCATTTATTCCAAGGAACACATTTTTAAATAGTGCATAAAATATTAAAAGTGCAGAGAAATAAGAAGAATTAGATTTTTTTTGTATATATGCATCGACCGGAATGTATTAGAAATTGTTCTTGTATGCTATTGTGTTTATAGCAGCTTCCAACCTCTTTCCTGTCCTCTGTCTTCTTCTAATCAGTCAGACACCAAGAGGATTGTAGCAAAAACCTCTTTCATTTTAAAAAAACTGTTTTCCATGTATAGTTCCATGTGTTCTGAATTACTGTCTTGTCAGACGATAAACCAACAATTCATTTATAACGTCTTCCTTTTTTGTTGATACGGTGCTGACCAGCGGTGCAGCACAAAGTAATCGCACGTTAAATATTAGGGGCGCGGCTTTTAGACACTTAGCGGTAATAACGCCGGAAGCGGGAAGCTTCCTAAACACTCAAACCAAATTAACTTTCTACAAAACGATCATTTTAAATAAATAAGTAACAAAACAAGCACACAATAATTCACAGTATCTACAGATATACAGGATAAAATTTAAAAAATGGCAAAACCGATCAAGAGAGGTTGTAAAGTATCGAGCCAAATAAAAAATAATTTTATAAAACCATCTTTTATTAGCTTATTATTATTATTATTATTATTATAACCATAAATAAATGTTTAAAACGTATAGATGGTTAATTTCACAGAGGAAGTCTCAGACACCAGATATTAATATTAATATTTTACATTGCACTCTCCACAGCTTTTTTTCCCCTCAAACCATCTGCTGCAGGAGCATTCATTATATTCATTTATATTCTATATAAACTCTACTAAAGCAGTGAATTTAGGCATATTCTCAATTGTGATATGACCAA
>JAOTRR010000056.1:23485812-23501718 GCA_028570945.1 Gogo arcuatus
AGTGAATATTATGCCCTGACATTAACTCGACATAAAATCACAGCAGCTGTCAGTAACTCAGAAATGCTTAAAACGTCTAAACCACACAGTGACCCCATTACTTTGTTATGTTAATCAGTATAATTCAGTAATTATGCGCTGACATGAACCGGTTATAAGGTGACACACAGTGTTCTTAATGCGGCGTGGCAGCTGTAGCCTCTGTAAAAACAGGTATCGTCGCGATGACGTCAGCAGGCCAGGTAGTGCGCCGAGGCGTTCAATCAGGTCCGCGGCGCGCGCACAAAGTTCCTGGAGGAGATTTTTAGCAAGCTGCTCGAGCTCACTAACTTGTAAGTTCACCGGTTTGTCCAAAATTAAACGTATTTTTTTATGGTGAGTTGTACATTTTATCGGTGTAGATAGTGGAGTTTAGAAAGATTTACTTGTTTGCTGTTCGTCTTCGGTCTTTGCTGAGCTGTTTAACTAGACTGAGTTAACTTTATATCATGTCTGTTAGCTGCAGTGATCCTCAGGGTTCTGCTCATTTAAACCACCTCTTGGTTTGTTGTCAGAAAAAGCAAGTGGGTATATCGTGGTGTTATGAGTTTGTCACTGAAATCCACCTGATGAATGTGTTTGTTTTCACTTTTGTATCATTGTGCGTATATTGTAACCTGACTTTAACTGTACTGACTGCACAATATTGCTATCATACTGTAAACATTTATCGCTTTAATGTTGTGAGAGGCCGTGTTGAGTTCATAGACTTCAGTCATGTTAGACTGAGTCATGTTGCCAGATTGGAAATGTTCCCTCATTATTGGGCTGGTTTAAATCATATGATGGTTATAGTTAATGACTGTAAAAACACGGACAGTGTAACGTCTCTAAAAAGTGAAGCAAACGCAGGTCTAGCGCCCCTACTGGCTGTCTGCAGTATAATGTGTTTCAATGACAAAATAGCTTATTTTCTGTCACTTTTTTTTTTTTTTTTTTTTGGTCGAAACTGTCTTTCTGTCTCCAGTTTCTAATTCACACAGTTAGTTTTCCCCTATGCTGATATCCACACGTGTTTTATTTTCACCCAGAAATTAATTTTTACTTCTAGTATATTGTAAGAAGGCATGGATACACTTGGGAATGAAGTGATTGACAGCTTTGCTGCGCACTGGAGCTTGGTATTGGGAGAAGGGGGCGGGCCTAGTAAATGAGTAGGTGTACCAGACTTCGACTCTCGTCTCTACTGTGCAGACTCTAGCTCCAGATAGCAAAAGGTCCTCACTAAGCAAACTCTGTCTCCTAATTTGACAACATGGCAGAGGAATTTTAGCTTCGTTATTATAGAACAGAAGGTCTAAAAAATTAGTTCATATGTTTAAAGTGTTTAATTTTCTGTAAAGTTGCTTTGCGACAATTCTGTTGTTAAAAGCGCTATACAAATAAACTTGACTTGAAGGTCATGGAGCCATGGTTTTTAGTCATTGGTTAGAGGTAATTGTATTAGGGTGGGAGGTGTCTTCTTTAAAAGATCAGAATTTCAGAAAATTGAATTAAAGAATTGGACGCATTTTAAAGTGTGATTCAATAAGTTGTCATCAGCCCAATCTGGCAACCTGAGGTCTACGTGTCCGGCTCCACTCTGTAAACAGCAGGTTTGTTTGGACAGAGTAGGAAAGAGCTGTCATCTACACTGACTGCTTTCATTACACATTACACATTACACTGTATGTGCTGTTTACTACAAGCATTCACTTTTCAATGTGCCTTTCAACAGCTGGTATCACCTCATAAGAGTTCATGTCACCTAAAAATCCTTAAAGCCAATGATCCATCAGATTTCTCCTTGGCATAACCTATATATTTAGGCTTTTGTCTCAGCCATATCATTTTTAAAAAAAATGTCCTGCAGGTGCCATTTCCACCAGGATGACTACTAGGAGGAAGACTGAAGAATGTCGTATATGCGGCGGCAATCTACAGGGGAACCAACGCCGCTGGCTTTTTGCAGCACATAAAAGGAAAGGGGCCCAGAATCAGAGTCCAACACGGTCACTTTGCAAAGAGTCTGCCTATCTTCTGTCACCAACCAGGTCTGCCCAGAGTAGCCCATGGGGTATGAAAAATACACACACACACACACACACACACACAAAATTCTGTTTGATGTAACTAGATTTAGAATGACCAATCTCAGTTAATGATAAATTAACAATGAAAGAATACAGGCTGAAGTGTTAAAGGAATACCCCAGTATTTCTTAACCTTAACCAGCGTCTCTTTCTATCTACTGCATCTGTATGTGAACTATAAGAAAAATAATTCCACCAAGTTTCCTTTTAAAGAGAAAAGAGCACAAAACCCATCTAATTAAAACTCACTTATAATAAAAGCCAAAGGGCAGTAAATAAATATTTGTGCAGTTGTTTTGTAGAACACATGAAGGAATTATTCATTCACAAATATTTCCTGTAAATTGGCATAATTCATGTTTTCAGAGACAGGACAACTTTTCCAGAAGGAGTACTTTGTGGTTATGCATTACCAATGTAACTGTATGTGTCTGGGCAATGTCTGGAAAAATATCACAGTATATTCTTTGTAAGCTATTTCATAATTACCAAATGCTTTGGCACCCAAATACTGTAAAATATATATGTTTTAAGAAGCCTAATGTACATTTCAGTAGAAAAACAGACATACATACATACTGCGAGCCATAGATGTGATAAATAATTATGGTGTTTTTTGGAATTTATTTTGATTTATTTATTTGTTGTCAAATTAACTTTTTGGCAAGTTGTTGTTACCCAAGGATTCAGGAGTAGCCTTGTTTGCTTGAAAGTCAGCCATAGGATTGATATGACACAACTTTATGGAAAGCATTACTTTTACTGCATTCCTCCAGTGCTGGAAAGTTGGATAACACAAAATAAAGAACAGTTTAGTTAGCTAAGATTTTCTCAGGTTAATAAGACCTTTTTTTTTTATAGTGTAAGAGTTGTGTTTTTGAATTTGCCTGTGTGGAATATGCTTGTGTGTTTTACTTTATTGACAGAGGTTAATCACTGCCCTTAGAATTCAAATTTTGAGTTTTGGTTTTATGGGTTTTCTATTTGTTTCTTAATACAAGGAAACATGTCAGAATTATTGTCTGTGGTAATTCTACATACGCTGAAGATGCAGTAAATAGAGACAAGATTGAAAAACACATGGCTATTTCTTTGAATTTTGTGCTACATTTAATGTTCTTGCACATGTTCTTCTGCAGTACACTTGGGTTTAAATATGTGATAAGTTTAAAAGCGGTCATAGAAAGTTTTTATTCATAATTACTAAATCCTTGCATTTTTATTTCTTTCAGGCAGTACATTATCTCTTGGATCCTCAAATTCATTGTACAAGTCTCATACCCTTCCCACCCCTAATAAAGGAATGGACTTGCTTGCTGTGCTGACACACATATTAGGGCAGTCTGTAACACGGGGGAACGGGAAAGGGGAGTTTGTATGCGGCAAATGTGTGTCTGTGCTCGAGCGAGTGTTTAAGTTTGACACAGTCATAGCCAGAGTTCGAGTTTTATCCAGGGAAAGGCTTCAGAAACTGACTCAGGAAAGGGATAGCTTAAGACAGTGGGTACAAAGTCTTTATAGGCAGCGCCACCCTTCTGACCTGAAGAGCAGAGGAAGCTCCAGTGAAGATGATGTTGAGTTTGGAGAAAGTGACTCTGGGAAAGCTTATCGAGAGATGCTGAGTGACAACATGGCTCTCGCTGCGTATGAATGTTGGTCTGAGAAAACCGAGTCATGCCCCTATTTTAAGAGAACTGGTAAAAGATGTAGCAAATTGAAAAATTGTGAGTGTTGTGACTCCTTAAGGGTGTCCGATTCTAATTACGAATTCATTTGTGGAGTTCCTCGCAACCTACCCGAGCAAGCCCTGTCTCATTTTGGCCTATCTTTGGGCAAGTCTCAGAGCATGTCTCTCCATTGGTCCAAAGCTCCATCATTCCGCTCTAGTCCCGCCTCCTTAGCTGGTTCCTGCCCTTCACTCAAAGCACGATCTCGTACAGCTTCAGCCCAGTCACTCGACTCTGTAGATGCTCATGATCCGTTTGATTGGCCAGATGAGCACTCAGTCATCTTGGATTCCATTTTCCATATGCTGAAAAGTATAGACGGAAAGCCAGTCAGGTCTCCAGCAGGAAGTCGCATCCCAGTTTTAGCAAAAGGACCAAATGGCAGAGTGGCAGATGGATCACCTTCACTTGGGGTCACATGGGTGCTGAATTTTGGACAGGGAGATGAACAAGAGGAGGAAGATGTGAATGGAGAGAGTGAGGATGTGCTGACTGAACTGAGGGATGAATTTCTGCCACTGCTTAGAGAGGTGAGGAAACTGTTTTTGATATGCAGTCACACTGATATTAAAATTTGGCAGTTTTGCTGTTGAAATGCCATTCCACAAGAAATACTTGTCATAGTTTTGGCTTAAGCAGGGATTAGTTAAAAAACAAAAAATTACATTCACAGTGTGCAATTTGGATGCATCAAACAATGAGTCATTTGAAAAAAGGCATTATTTGAGTCTATATCCTGTGGTATTGTTCATAGTCTTGCAAAATATAAAATTATTTATGTCAGGGGAAACATTGTGGCCTTTGCAGTTGGGATGCTTCATAAATTTTTCTTAATCATTGTCATAATATTGGCCTTTGCAACACAAGGTATTCACTAGAATAATAAACATGTATTGGCAAGGTAGATTTAAGAACTATGTCAGGGTAATAAATTAAAGCAAAAAAACCCAAAGTGTGTTACTATGGTGTTGGGCCACCCACCATGAGTCATCTGAACAGCTTCAGTGCACCTTGACATTAATTCTTGGCATTGAAGTCTCTGGAACTGTACTGAAGATATGAACACCGTTCTTTCAAAAGATATTCTGTCATCCCTCAGTTGGTGCTTTCATGATGCTGGTGGAGAGCGCTGTTTTACACAATGCTCCAAAATCTCCCGTACGTGTTCTGTTGGGTTGGGATGTGGTGAGTGTGAAGGTGATTGCATGTGATTTGCATAATGTTCATATTCAACAAACAATTCAGTGAGCCCTTGTTTGCTGTGTTTGGGGGTGGGGGCATCCTGGAAGAGACCACTCCCATCAGGATGCAAATTTCAAGATTCAAGATATGTTTGTCATTATTTCCCACACTTTCGTACAGTCAAGAATGAAATACTGTTCCTCTTAGCCTAAACAATGTACATAAATAACTATGAAAAAGAGTTTGTTACAAATAAGCACTAAAAAAACACAAGTATTTAAAAGAAACCACACATTCACATACACATTCGCTCACACATTTAGCAGCAATTTAGGTTGAGGTAGTTCTTTTTAAACATAAGGTGCACTGTGTGGTATGTAAGAATTGCACTAGTGGAGTGTAAATTGCACAGTGCGGTGTGTAAAGGATTGGATTTCCTTTCCATTTCATCATAGGATAAAGGTGATCAGTGACCCTTCCCTCTAAGGGGACAAGTGGACCTAAACCATGCCAGCAAAAAGCAGCAGCACAACAGAGCCACTGGTTTTCCTGTGAATTATTTAATTATATTTCAAAATATAATTCACTGATTAAAAAAATGCGGTGATTCTGCGTCACATTACATAATTGTCACAGATATCTTCCCAGCTACATAAACAATCTGACAATAACTGTGGAAGAAAAGGGTGTACTGATAAAGCAAAATGTTTCCTCATCTGATTTATAAAGCTGCACTAACACATGCAGAATCAGTGCATGCAGGCACATTAACCTGCCTTTCACAGCACAGGCACAGATGTATGTCTAATACTACTGCTGGAGGTTACTTTGTTGTTCTCCAGCCACTCTACTATTTTCTTCTTCTTTCATGGTTTTCAAAAATATGAGGAAGAATGAATCATGACGAACAGATAAACTGTGCTGAAACCTGTTTATAGGAAATGTTGTTGAAATGCTATAAAATGCAGTTTTTGGTCACTTGGGTACATAGACGTTGAGTGGGTGAAGGAAAAAAGTCACTTGGCGTATAGGACAGAATAACTGCAAATGTAGTTTGTAGTGATATATTTGCAATCTGATATTTTGTCCACATATTTATCCTCCATTTTATATTGTTTTATTGCAGGCCACTGCAGCCAGAGTGCACCTTGTAGTCAAGCAGTTACGAGAGCAGCTGGATCAAGCACAAGCTCGTATCAGGACGTTAGAGGAGGGTCTTCAGAACGGCAACCATTCAGTCCCCAGTAAGACCCATCAATCAAAGCAGTCACTACCAGTGGTAAGAATTTTGGCATCAAACAGCAAATTAGTCACCTAACTAATGTTCCCCAGTTGGTTTGGTGTGTTTAGGCCGGTCCCACGTATGGGTGCTTTAGACACATGTAGTTATTATACCAATGAACTGACACTTGGATGCTTGACGAATAGACTGACAACCTTTACAGCAACTTGATGTACTGTAGGTTTGCTGTGAACATGTGATCTGTCATATGTAGAACAGGTTTTGTCTGTCCTGCAGCCTGGTCTTTCTCTGTAATGTTGAATATGAAGTATTCAACGTTTTTGTGTTATGGTTGTCATGGTGTATATAATCACTATAATCATATACATAAAGTAATTATGATAATATATAGTTTACACTACTTTGAATTACCTCTGTTTATCTATTTTACCCAAATTGAGTTGCATAAGGTGTATAAGGCATGTATAAATACTGTGGGTGTGGTGTCAAATGAGGAATTGCACAAATGCAGGTACACAAAACAAAAACACCCGCACACGCTTGTTTAAGGAATCATCCTCAGTAGGAGGTGTTTGCTCCGAGCATAGGCTGTGCTCATTAATCATTAACCAGCATTTGAACTGCCATATAATGTGTGAACCACCTGTCTTGTCTAAACACTTTTTTAAAAAGTGTGTATGCATGTTTGTGTGGTAATAGTGTTGGTGTGTTATTTAGCAGTTGAATGTGAATTATGCTGTTGAATATGAATGTGTGCAAATAACTGTGACTTGTCTTTCAGGAATGCATTCTTAGGAAAACACGGTTTAAGGAACTTTTCAGATACACTAATGACTTCTTTTGTCCTTTGTTATGACTTTATAAGAACAATGAACTAATAGACGTTGATTGTGTGCGTCTCCTGGTCTTTTGCAGTATCCAAATAGCAGCTCTGACGATGAGAGCCGGCTGATCCGGAATCTTAGCCATTCACTGCAAAGCAGAGAGAGAGTTATTCAGGTTAGCTCTGAAATTTGCGACACAGTGATTAAATTACAAATGCACTAGTATCTCGCCTCAGGTGACTGACTTGTGATTGATTCAGAGCTCTCCTCTCATCAGGAATGTGTGACTTTGATCCAAAAGCTGTGTGTGGACCTTGGCTCAGGGTTAGAGGAGGCTGATAAGCTCATCAGCAATGTAACTTTGATTCTGACTGATGCACACTCAGAGCAAGAGGTGAGAGAGTTGACGCTTGCTGTTTCCATAAGTGTTCAAGGGCTTGACTGTACAGACTTACTGTATCCATTTTCAAACATTTTATTTTTTTATTTATTTGTCTCAAAAGCCATTAATATCAAGTCATACTTTACAACAGTGATTTTTTTTTTTTTTTTTTTTTTTTAATCCATTTATGGTGGCATTTATTTTTTTTTGAAAACCTGTTGAATGTAGATTCAGTATATTTAAATATTCAATACTTGTAGAGCAAGTGCTTTTCTTTCAAGCATCATGATTTAAGGTCACTGTAAATCATGTGCATTTACATCGTCCACAAAGTAATAGTCTTAAAATATGCTGCAGAATTTTTTTTTTTTTTTAATTGTAATGCAAGCTATTTTTCCAAATAACAATTGCACTTAAATTCTCCCTTCCTGTAAACACCTTTTTAAGAGAACTTTATGTAATTTTTATGTACTTGAATAATCTTTTGTCAAAGGAACAGTTTTGGGGTATAAAGAATCACATCTTGCCGTTGACTGTTCATCTGTTTCAGGGGGTCTTGGAAGCTGAGCTGACTGAAGTGAAGGAGCGAGAACGAAGTCTGCAGAAAGAGCTGGAGGTGCTGCAGGTGGCAAGCAGAGGGCAGGAGAGAGACCTCCTCACTCTCAACAGTGTGCTCCAGAGTAACAAGGATGTCATTAATGTAAGGCAAACACACGCCTTAGTTCAAACAAACACACGTGATGATCTACATGTCTTATTCAGAAGGTCATTCTCTCCCCTTTTGGTTTTAGCATTTGCGAGTGGAACTGGCTGAGAGGACTCAATCACTGCAGGACATGCAGAAAGAGAGGGAGTTATGGAAAGAACGGGACTCTGCCCTGGAAAAGATGTTACAGGAAAAAGAAGCTCTCATCACTCGTCTGCTGCAGGCAATAGAGAGCTCCCACAAAGATGTTCAGGTTGACAGCCAATTGATTTCCTGTTTACCTTCTGTTCTACTTTGCTCTTTGAGATGACCTGATGACCTGGATATTGTCTTATCAGATTGTTTTTATGAAATCCCAGTGGTTTATGCCACAACCAATGGAAACAGCGCTAGGTTAAAGTGACTTAAATAATGATGGTGGTTTGCAGGCCCTCTCAGATTCGCTGATTGGTCGAGGATTGCCAGGGGGTGGAGCCGAGGCTGCTTTGGCCAGTCAGGTGCGAGAGCAGGAGTCCCTGCTTTCAGTCTGCCTCAAAGATTGGGAAGAGCACACTGCCATCACGAGGCAGGAAGTCTCAAAGCTCTGTACAGCTTTAGAAAAAGCTGAGGCTGTAATACAGGTATGGCAACAGTGTGACAATCCTACTGTACATGTTACTGTTGTCAGGCTAGGCTGACTTTAATTAATGAAGTGAAATCCTATTTATTTTTTCTGAAACCAGATCAACATACTAGTAGGTTTATGTATTTCCCATCCACCATATAACTGAAATTCAATTTCTCGAAAATAATTGAAATCTCTTCTTTTGCGCTTATAGCAAATGAAAGGGTCAGTGTGTGTACCTGGTAGAAAGAACATACACAGTTCTTGTTGTAAGAAGTGAAAGTCTCGGAATGCCACCATTTTTACCATCCACCAGGGTTGTACCCAGGTGTATACAACTATATATCAGGCTAACATTTTAATTGCCCTGTTATATAGTACTGAAATAAATAATAAACAAATAGTATAATATTTGTTGCCCCACGTGTGATTAGCAATATCCTACTGTTAACTGACACGGTCCAATTGGGTAACACTTACATCCACCTTCTCTCTGACTCAGTCAGAAGCCTCAACATGTAGAGAGATGCATCACATAACTGTTACCGGATATTTTCCAAATCCAGTAGCCTACAGGCAGTGTGATGTGGAGAGTATTAATTGATTCATAGCTAAACTCTTGGAACAAGCTGTATTTTGCTTTTGAATATTTTTCTAGGTAATTAATCAAAACTGTAAAGCTTCACTTCACCTTGCACAGCCCTGCACTGAAAGCTTGTTTCCCCACACATGGATTTTCTAGGTAGTCCCTCCCCCTAGTGGCAGGTTCAGAGAATTTACAGGAAATGATGAGTACATGTTGTATCTCTGTAGTTACACTACTTGTCATCTACTGTGGACCAGCCATTGATCTTAAATCTATTATGCATTTGATTTATTTTTATTGATTTCCTAACATCTTGATACATTTTCCAGGACCAAAGGCAAAATCACAAACAAGCCATCACAGAACTCTCTGAGCAGCTGAGAGACTCTCGCAAGGAGCTGAGGGAGATGATAAAAGACACCAAGCAGGCAGAACAAGACTGGAAGACTGGAAGGGCAAAGAGAGATTTAGAAGAAGGGCGATTGAGAGAATGTTTGCAAAAAAGGGATAAACTCATCGAGGTATGTGTTTTCTCACTTTCTTGTTACACACTGATGCTGCACTGTAGAGCTGAATGTCTTCCTGCTATAGCCACATTTTCAGTGGTTGATTTGTATACAGTGCTGTCTATGACTACAGATTGTCACAGTGTAATATTTTAATGTTTCTCCTTTTTTAATACCAGCAAGTACTGTTGGATGCAGAGAAGCGAGATGGCATGCTAATAGAACTGCAGCAAGATATGTTCAGTAAGGTTGAACCGAGGGTCGGCCTCAAACACACACTATGATTCTGTGAAACGTGTGTGAGAGAGAATGGCAGATATACACTGGAACACATCTGTATGACTGGCCCTTGTACTGGGCTATGATGACCATATCTTTGTAATAACACTGCCACAGATTGATAAAGACCCCCAGTTTAGCCTCAGTTGCCAAAATGCCTTATCTTCATTACTGCTTTTATTAGTTATCACTTTTTTAAGTAAAGCCTTGCCTGTAACTGTATTCCATTGACTGTAATTATCTCCTTTCAGCTAATTCAGCCTATTGTACCATATTGCCTCTGTACAGCCCAAGACATGTGTGATGGTTTTAATTTATTTCTCAGCAAAACATAATACTGTATAAGAAATCCTTTATTCTTGTTTCCTTGCCAGCACCAGAATGCACCTGCTGTTTTCCAAGAATGTAATTCTGCTTTTATTTCTGGGATTAAGTGAGTGGCCATCTTGAGTTGTTTTGTCTATAAATCATTAATGTCCTCTGAGACTTTAAGAGAGGATTGTATTCATGTGTCAGTCTTTTGCTTTTTGTAATTGATGTTTTTATTTTCTAATTTACTTGTGCAATGGGATATCTGGTTTAAACTTTTAATTTTTTAAAAGATTTCTTTGTGTATTTGTTTGATTATTTATAAGGGAGCACAACCAAGTGAAACTTGATAATCCCTTTTTTTTGTCCACTGTCTTCTTTACATGTGGGTCAAAAGCCTGTGATCTGACATCTAACATTCGGTTGAGGTTATATTCACGTGCCAAGTGATTTGTTCTTTCTTGAGAACAATAACAATAAACACTATTATCACACTCAAGATTTGTCATTAATAAAAAAATTCTACTACACGGGTCATATTTATTACTGCCCTTGTGTGATGGGCTGAAAGGTAATGTGGTAACTGTTGATCAAGTTGCAGAATGACCTTGTTGCTGTCTGACCTCATTCACTAAACAGGTTTATGTTCCAAATACTAAACAGTATGACTAGATACAACGATAGCAGTAGTTTTGGAAACTGGGCCTTTATTTTTCCTACTATGTTTGCCACCTGAGCTAGTTTTAATGACCGTAATGTTTTTGAATATTGGCTAATAAATATTGCTTAAACAGTTAAAAGTATTGCTGTGGCAAATAAACTCTTTGATGTAGGTTGGTGAACAAACCAAAGAGTGTGCATTTGTATTAGTTTGTCTCTGTATGTTTAATAAAATAAGACTAAGTGAACAGCAGCTCGTAAATAAAACTGGTGGCATGGTGGGAAGTTTGCGTTGGGTTGTCCATCTGTTCTTTCCTTTCTGAAATCCAGTTCAGTCTGACCAGCTATCAGTCAAACCACAGGCCACACTGGTAAAGCTGGTAGATCATCTTTGCCAGTCTTTTAAATACTGGTAGAAAGGAAGCTATTCATTCTACATCAGTTATTAAAAATAAAAAGGTAAGGCAGGCAATTAGAAAATCTCAAACATTTTATTGATAAATTTAAACAAGTTATTAAAACTGTAATTGTTCATACTGGTTGTGTGACAAGAAAACATCAGATTCGGCTTTTAATAAAACAATATTCAAGTTTAAATGTGTTTATTTTGACTTCAGTTGATTTAGAAAACGCTCTTACTCAGAATGACTTGCAGGAGTACTTTATCTCCATTAAAAAACAACAGCAAAAAAACCCTTCATGCCTCCAAATAGATAAACGTCTATTAGTTTTATAAATTCTTCCAAGAAAACCGTCAAGAACCGTAAGAACGAGTTGCTATAGCAACACAAACAGTACTAGTAAAGGGTTTTTAAAGGAGTACTCATTTAGTGAAAAGTAGGTCTATTTGATGAATACTAGCCTGCTACTGGGATACTATTTAGAATGGAAGGATGCGGTCTCGCGTGACACTCAAGCCCAACGTGGCGCGCGCCTTTACCGTTGCTCTGGAAACGGCTCAACACACTTCTTCGCAGCCATCTAACTTCCCTTCTTAAATGTAAACATGAGTAAATTGGTCTGAATTAATCAATCGTCCGCTTTTTTTAACAGGCATGAAAGGTGTGGTTAGGTCCGCTCCGTGTACCGCGGTCAGGCTCGGAGCTCAGGGTCGGACTCGGCAGGATGAGACGCTGCGCTCCATCCGGCGCGCCGACCGCTTGGTGCTCCAGTCCCATGTGCACTCGCTGGATTCCGCCACACGCTATCGGACAGCACCGTTTTCACCCAAGCTCCCGGATTTAGCGCTTCTGGCTCATAGTGTGAACGGAAAACAGCGTGACAACGAAATTAAACCCCGACCCAAATCCCCCGGCACTATGGTAAGTTTACCAATCCGTATGCGCTTTCACTAACACTTGAACATATATATATATATATATATATATATATATATACACACACACACACACACACACACACACACACAATGAAACCAGAATTTCTAAATCAAGTTCACAGTTTGGGGAGGTAGTTTGTAAATATTTACCAAGGAAGTTGGTGAATAAAATGTCATAAAGGGTCATAACAGGATTCTGTGCTTTAAAGGCAGAGTAGGTTATTTTGGAGAAACCAGCAAGAGTAAGCTAGATTTTAAAAGTATCCAACCAGAAAATCCCACCCCTTCCCTTCAGGCTTTCTTCCAAAGCCACTCCTCCAAAACACATGAACGCACACTGCCTGACTACTGCTGTAGGACGAGTTCGCAAGAGAGTACATTGGGGACTGGCAGGGGACTGGCAGGGCACAGGGAGGGGGGGGGGGCACCTAACATTATCATAATGAATGAATGTAAACAATGTAAACAAAGAGCATGGCTATTGTTGGTACTCGCAGCTGTTGAGTAGCTCGCTAGCTTTAGTTATATGTCTCCAATAGCTTCTTACAGCCCTGCGACTGCCACAGATGGCAGATTTTTTTTTCTTTTTATTGTCAGAGCATTTGATTTATTCATTGCTGTCAGGATGTAAAGAGAATTTCAAGAAGCATTCAAAAAATGCTTCTAAAACAAATGACCTACCCTCCGTTTGAAGACCTATTTAGGTTACTGCTGAATAGATATTTTGCTTTGTTTCAATTTGATTCATTTTCACTTACATTGTAACCATGTTAAAGAGATCTGTTAATGGTCAGGATGAACCTGAGGAATGGTTACAGCAAGAAAAATCCAATTCAATGTGATTATTGTTTTAAGACTGACATGAAAAAATCAATATAATCTTTAAGTGGAGCTGTGATGAAGAAAACTGAGTTAATGAAACTTACATAGATAATTTGAGTAAAGAAGATGCATTTAAGTTAATGACACCAAATTCGTATAAAGTTTATGAAGTTTTTAATACGTTTGGAAAAAGTATGCCTATGACTGCAGAATACTTCATATTTTTTAATTCAAATGACTGAATGGAATTGGTACTCAACTTCATTTACCTAAGTTACTATAACAATATATACACGAGTTACTTGTACTAAATTCAAAGAAATTTTTATGTTTAAATTGTTTTAGTTTATAAGCTTAAATGGTTTAAGGCAATTGGTTTCCTCAAACAGTTAGAATTGAACTAACTCATCAGGTTTTACAGTGCATCTATCATGTAGGTAGACAGTTAATGACTGTAGCCCATCTGTTGCTATGCACAGTACACCCCCATCCTTGGAAAGGCACCACCAGATGTTGGGGTCTATTTGGGTAAAGTGTCTAAAAAGTGTACACCATGTTTAAATACCTCAGTATTGCAGCTAGGCCTGATACACTTGTGTCAGTGCTACTGCTTTGCTGAGAATGGACCACCACAGAAATGATGTGATCAGAGGTCTGTGAGGGTCCTTTGCCCTCATAAATGAGGGAGAGAGGCTGACACAGAGGGGTTACACTCAGTAATTGTATAACTAAGGTGAATGTGATGAAGTGAGTGAGCATACAGTAGCTACAGGGTAGGTGTAGCTAATGAGGTGCCAACTGAATATAACAAACATCTTTATTTTTTCCCTGCAGTTGCATTCATTGTGTGCGAGTGGCCCGTTCCCACCACCTGCGCTGCGCGAGCAGAGTGCAGGCCTCAGCGTAGCAGTGGCTGCTGAATACACCCGTGCTGTACGGCAAGTAGAAGGCCATTTACGGAGACAGGCGGGGAGGATCACTGAGGAAGCCACTAGGCTGGATCATCAGAAAGAGAAACTGGAGAAACTGCTGCGAAGTGTCAGGACAGCACTGCTCATCAACCAGAAAACCACAGACGAGCGGACACGAAGACCAGCCACTGAGACAGTGAGTGAGACAGGATGGGTGGCCAAAATTTTGCTTTGTTACAGGATCTGGTATGTTTTGTCAAAGAATGTTGCCAAGAACCACTTACTTTCACAGGGTAAGGCAATATGACTGACACATGACCAGTGTCAAGTTTGTTTTCCTATTCAAAAGCTGATTAGTGTATACAGGCTAGTACAGAGAGCCAATCAGATTTCTACCTTTTACACTGATAGTCATGGCCAGAAGAGTGTACAAAAGATATACTGGATACAGAGTGTCTGAGACCAAGACTAGACAAAATGTAATAATTAGATAGCAAGACATTTCTTGTGCTCTCATAGTTCTTACATAGTTAAAAATAATCGGTAATCCAAATTAAAGATGAATTTTATCATTTTCAGAAGGGGTTATAGACCTATATATTAATCATATAAATTATATAAAATTGGTGATTTTGCAGATTTTTGCAATATTGCAGAGGATCTAGCTATTTTATGCATTACTCCCAGTGCTCCCAGTTTAAGCAGAGCTTCTCAGTGTTTCTTCTTTTCCCTGAAAATTAATTTCCAGGTATGTGTAAGTTTAACAGAGGGAATGAGATTGGCAATCAATATAAGCAAGGACTAACATTCAATTTCAGACACAGTGAATGTTTTCATACATTAATGTTTTCTAATGTTTTTCTTTGAAGGAAAAAGATGGAGCTGATCATCTGCTCTGCCATGAGAGGAAGGGCTTGAACGAGCTGAAGCGGAAACTGGAGACTCTGCTGAGAGACACTTTAACTCAGCTGCAGGTATAAACAAGACTAAAGACTATAAAAGATGCAAAGGCAAAACACATGTATCTCTGATGTAGTCTTTGCATCTCTGTGACTTTAAGACCCTAGCTCAGAGCAGCAGACAGCTCCTGGACTGTGCCTTTGAAAGGTCCAGAGTAATTGAGCTGCTCCCTCAGCATGGATCACCTTCAGCAGCTGTGCATCTCTCACTTTCTCCTCTCTCACAGAAACCTGACCCCTCTGGTCCATTTACCCCAGGTACTGACATCAACACTTTTATGTGACACTGTCTTTTGAATTGAGATGATACTTTCGTTCACATGGGTGAAAATCTAATCTCAAAAGAATCTCCAGTGAGTTGGGATATTGTTTAATACTTGTGTGTGCTGAATTCATCTCCCAAATCCACACACACAGAGTGTAAAGAGGTGCTAGATTCATCAGCAGCTGTGTTGCAGACGTCTCAGCAGCTCAGCAGGAGCATTGAACAGGTCATGAGCGATGCCATCATGAAACAGGCAACTCTACATCGTTCAGTCAATGAGGGTCTGTTAAAGAAAATTGCAGAAACCCAGAGTTTACAGGTGAGATGAGAATCAAGTAGTGATTTTTTTATAGGCCAAAATACCTTTTTTCCCCAGCAATATTGGTCAATTTATTTATTTATTTTTAATTAGCAGTTGTTCTTGCGCTCAATTATGTAAGAAGAAGCCTTTATTTTGTCACATGTACTCTCTCAAGCACAGCGAAATTCCT
>JAOTRR010000056.1:23548887-23560219 GCA_028570945.1 Gogo arcuatus
TGATTAGATAACTGCATAAAACAGCAGGTGTATGGGTGTACCTAATAAAGTGACCAGTGAGTGTACTATACTGATATAAATCAACAGACAAAAATATCACATGTACTTTAAACAAAACATCAAGGTACTGCTTTGGTCCTTGAACTAGGGGCTGAATGGTGGCACCACGTGGCCGACCTGGATATAAGAATAGATACACCTACTGTATATAATGCTGTAAACACCTATCCAGAAACTGGTTTTATTCTACCTGGTTATTTATGTTTACTAGAGATGTAGCAAAATCTAATCAGAACAACCACTCCGGGAGACAAGACTAGTTTTCAATCAATACAATTTTATTGCTTCCAAATGGACAGCACATTATAAAAGGAGTAATTCATAAGGCAGTCGGTAAACTGGTACATTGTATTCGCACTTGATCAAATGAGTGATATGCACAACTAGAAAGTCAAACATGGACATGTCGGTCTGTTCATCACATATAGGCTACACTAAGAGCCTTCCCTAAATACACACTTCGGCTGGGAAATGTTTAGTTCCAGCAATATAACGCAGTACTCAATGGCACACACACACACACACACCCTCATTTGGTATATTTGTGTTCAGCTTCTCAGAAGTCGGCTACTAAACCTACTAAACTAAACGGCAGATTGTGAGTGAAGGCTAGACCCAAATAACGCCGTTACACGTGATCACGATATACATAAACATGTTTCAGTACAATACTCAATGGATTTAATTTAAACAAAAGTCTGCATGCTGATGCTGGATCAGTCTTTGGCTTGTCCTGTCCTGATAAACAGAATTAAACGTTGATAAAGAGCTGATCCTAAATCAGCATTCTTGAGGAACAGGCTGTCAGTAATAAAAATAAAGCCAAAATGTTTAGCTATAACTCATGGTTGGAGATGGTATTGCAAGAAATCAGTATGATCATCATACATATCATCATGGTCTTTTAATATGTAGAACTTGTGCTTTCAAAATGGTTAATCGGATAAATAATATGCTCAACATTCAAGTTGGGACAGCAATGTTGCTAGGCAACATGGCCTCCTTGGCATTACAGCTGTGTAGCGGGTAAGTCTTGTATATGGACGATGTAAAGGTGTAGCGACTGTGGAAACGACAAAACTACTAAGAATATCAACTTTTTCCTCAGATGTGATGTTCAATTTGTAAGAAGAGACTCTGTACAACTAAAATGAACTGCAATTACACGTAGCGTCAAGTGCTAACTGAACCTCCACAGGTTCTACCATAACGAGAAACGTCAATATTGTATCACATCTTGTGAACTCAGTTGTGACTTCTGAAAAGACCGTTTGTATGGACGTTTCTCGTTAACACGACCATGTTTTAACACCACGAGTGACTTCAATTATTCAGTTAGTAAAACTGTTACTTGTTTAGCAGTCTTAGCATCCGGTAATTTATTAGAAAAATGCAGGAATACAAAGTTCTCTGAGCGTCATCTATGAAAAGTTTAGTACTTTTCACACAAGGGCAGTCACACCTGGATACATAGTGATGTATACCAGTACCTCATAAGTCTGTGTACCTACTTATTTATTTATTTTTAAACAGTATACCTTCCTACCACTAGTTATAACCAAACATCCTATTATTTTATTTTGGCTTTAACATCTGTCTGTCAGATGCTTACAAGACACAGGCATAGTTAGCTGCTTTGATGGCAGCTGAGCATAACTATACACAGAGATGAGGAAAAAGTGATCAGCAGAGGTGTTGACTATCACAGAATCTAAGCAGATGCTTCTTATACTCTAGTGGGACTTATAATCAGGAAAGTATGCTAAGCATTGAGGCCAGTGTGGGATGTTGTACCGTGATTAATTACTTTTAAAGTCATTTACTGACACATATTCGTGCCAAAGCACCCGATTCAGGCCCTGCAGATTTCATGAGCACGTGTACGCTGTCTGTGCCTTTATGAGCTGATTAGCATTAGGTAGCAGTTTGTGGGGTGAGAGACTGTATGATATTTCATCTTATGACAAAACGTACATGACAACAGCCTACAGTCATACCTGTAACACTCATACGTTCCAGTATATATAATAATATACCAGAATTATATATATCTTAATTCATTTGAAGCTATTTTAACAGTTCCTTGGGGTGTAAGAGGTGGAGCAGATGGAGTTAGAGGAATATCTGCTTTTGTAAACATGTGAAGAACAGAGATTAGATCTGCAAATCCACTTAATAGGCACGCTGCTGTTCAGGTGATATACAGATCTGAGCTGCTGTGCTTTGCCGCCTCTGGATGAAACCCAGAAAGGGAGCAATATAATGAGAGCAGAAATTCAGAGAAAAAGAACAAGAGGAGAGAGAGAGAGAGAGAGAGACAGACAGACAGACAGAGGCTGACGTCCTCCACAGTGTAATGATGAGCCTGGCGCTGAGGTTGTGCCAGCCAATCCCTGTGCCAACGCTGCCAAGGTGTCCTGATGGAAAGAGTTACACGGTTTTTCTAGCTGTGAGCACTCGCACGATGGAGCCCACACCACCTACAGAAAGTGCCTACACACACACACACACACACACACACACACAAGAAGCATTTGGGTTCACACCGAAATCACAGAACTTTAAGGGTCTTATGCAGCTTAGAGTAATTACTGAGCTGCTGATGACGGCATTAATGAGGCATCTCTGTCTGTCCATAAACAACTGCATAATCATTTATCATGGTTTAAATTAATATCGCACACTGGATATTTTTCTTTAAAAAAAGAATGCCTATTTATAGATGAGCAATCCAGAATTACTGGCACTTTTCATGAGTGTGTAAAAATGAGTAAAGGCCAATTCATATTGAAAGCACTTTTAAAGAGTATTTAGTTGTGCTTTTAGTCTTCGCAGGGTGGATCTGTTTCTATTTTAACTGAGGTTTCAATTCACGTCAGCTCCTTAAGACACCCCCAGTCATCCTGCAGTGTTCTTTTATTCACCATGTCTAATTGAATTGAGGTATAAGCATAACGATCAATTCGAACCACATATTTCTTTATTGAGTAGCATAATCTACAACAGTGTTCTTCATCCAGAAGCCATGGGGGTACAAACTTTTGCACTCAATTGTTTCTATAAAAAAATTACTTGTAATTTAACAAACTCGGCTTTAACATTGTAAACGCACACACACACTGTACCTTCTCATGCCACTGGAGCAGCACTGCACTGCTGTTGTCTGATGGTCGTTCAAACCCTTTGTAGATGTACTTCATAAGCAAATCCACTTTAGTCTTATCCAGAGATTGCACCGCTTTCTCAATATCGCTAGTCTTAAAGGCAGTGAGGACCTTTAGTACCAGACCCTCAGCCCGGTCCTACAGACAGACAGAAGGTTAGCGAAAACGTCTGGTATAAACATACCTATAACAAATACAAACCCTTCAGCGAGTGTACTGAACATTAGAAGGATATCTATCGAAGCAGTAGGTTTAGTATTTAAATGCATTTAAACATTTATGAACTCGTAACTTGATAACTCCAGAGACAGAGTGGACGTAGCAGTAGTTCTACACTGTGTTCATTTCATATAAACCACAGTGTGTAAAACATTGTAATCACTTTCCTGAGTCAAGAAAATTACAAGGTGGCTTATATCATATACACTATGACTCAAATTTGTTATTTATACTACTACTACTACTAATAATAATAGTGTGTTCTTTCTGGTGTCATTTAACTTGATTGTACATTTCTAATGTGGCTGAAGAATGTTGTCTTCATGCAGGTCAAGTCCCAAATGATTTATGTGCCATTTTATATTTAGCCACAGAAGAAAAGTGACAATTAGTGCTTGCTGCACATTTGTTAACCTCTTACATGCCATGCCATTTTCTGTATACAAACGTGATTCAATATTTTGTATTTAATAAAAAAAGGATGAAAATCCCCAAAATGACGCATTTATTCAGAGCCCTTTTCCTACATCAAAGAACAAAGGCTTATATGGATCTGAAATAATCAAATGTGGATCTTTTTTTTTAGCCTAACAACATTCATTCATGCGTTATCTATACCGCTTATCCATCAAGGTCACGGGGAAGCTGGAGCCAATCCCAGCCGACTTCTGGCAAGAGACGGGGGTACACTCTGGGCAGGTCGCTAATCTACCCATCCACACCTATAAGCAATTTAGAGTAGCCAGCTGACCCAATCCGCATGTCTTTGGACTGTGAGAGGAAACCCACGCAGGCACGAGGAGAACATGCAAACTCCAGACGGAAAAGCTGCAGTCGACTGGCAGGTTCAATGCCAGAACCTGCTCGCCGTGAGGCGACTGGTTACCCCTGCACCACCGTGCCACCCTTTTAATAAATCAATGTTATGAACATTTGGGTAGTATTCAAATAGTGAAATTCATCGTGAGGGAATGAAGTTCTCTCCCTCATGTTAAATTACACTGTCCATCTCTGGTTCTGGGTTTTGATGGAGCTCACCTTGACGTTCTGGCTCTTGGTGTTGATTGGTGGGTTCTTCAGTGCAGCCTGCAGCGCTCCCATCAGGTTCCCTGTGCATGGTGTTAAGGAAGAACCTGCTCTGACGTCATCATAACTATAACAATAACAATCTTATGTATATTGGGGAACATCTGAACAAATAATGTTAATGTTGTGTTAGGATCTGTCCATCACTTGTTCACTTTCTCAGCCTGTTTGGACTTGTGAAATAAACACAACTCCATATTATTGTCTTACCTTCTTGATTAGGAATACTATTTTTAATATACAGGAAAATAAACACTTAAAGCTACGTTCAGGCCAAAAATTAAACGTTTGTCACTTTCCCTCTTACCCCAAATACAGTTCATCAACCGAGGCGTGTTTATTGTTTTGAGTTTTCTTCTTTAGTTTCACACTGAAGCTACGAGGCTAATGTCATGACACGTATTACAACTTTATAGCACTGTCTAATATTAACTGCATGCCTAAAGCGATTACACAGACGCTTACTCATTTCCCCATGTATCAAACTTGCTTTAGGACATCATAATTGATAAGATTTACTGTGCTGCAACCGTACAAACAAAACAAAAGTCGTTTCTAAACACGAACTGATGATCTTTTGCTTGATCGTCATAAACGCTAACGGCGACGATTCGAAGTCGAGTCCCAAATAGAACCCTTCTACACTATATAGTACACTACCCAGACTGTATAACGCCCCTGTGACGTCATCTAAGAAGTGCTCTTATGCAGGGAGTAAGGTGCTGTTTAAGATTCAGCCGGCGTAACGAATGAATGAGAGCTAACCACACCCATTACATTTCCTGAGGCTTTTTATGCACGGGTTAATAACCAGCAAGAAATAAAACACTAACTTAAAACAGCGTAGCCAAAAAAAAGACCAAAATCCAAGTGTGAATGTTTGACAAAACATTAAAATATGAAGGATATTGTCTGATGAAGGAATCGACCTCGGCCTCGTCCGGACCCAGTTGATTATCTCCGCCTTTTTCTTCTTCGTCCACAAACTTGTTCTCGTCATATTCGTCTACGTCAACCTTTCTGAAGCGGTCCGATACTGTGCTCTTCGACATGTTTAAATGTCGTGTAAAGTTATTATTACAGAAAAAAGAAAGAATAGCCCGAGCACCCCGGTACTTTTCAGGAAGCAAGCAATCCGTCCACAGTCACTTCCGCATAGAGCGCCCTCAAGCGGTCCATGTCTATCCGGGTTCTATTCCATTGTAATGCATAAACTGGACCACAAGGTGGCAATGTATAGCTTTCTATGTGAAAACTCATCACCGCGACAAAGCATTAGGAGACAAGTTCGGGAATCGACTCTGATTCCACGAGATTCAGTCAAGTCGATTCAGTCAGGAGTCGATTCCACACACATTTTTCTGAATCGCACACTAAGTCGGCAAGAATGAATATTAAGATATTCATAAAACGTAATATAATATACTACCATTTAAACATTCATTGTGCCACCAATGCTATAATGCTATATATAGCACAGTTAACGGAGCTCTTTCGGTAACATTGTTTTATTGTGTTTTGTCGAAAATTAAAAATGTTATTTTGCTTCATAAGGTAAACTGCTGGATGTTTGTAGTACAAAGAGGGATTCTTGTCAGACAGCGACATCAGGTACTTTTTTCCACTTGTCTGTGCACACAAATTTGAGCCAAACCATCGTCGGTATGTGGAATCGATTCTAAAGCTTTGAATTCGACTCTCGAGGATCGACTCTTTTTTTAGAATCGACTCTCAGACTTACCTAATATTCACAGAGACAGTCCCTGTGCCAGCGCTGTCAAGGCGTCCTGATGGAAAGAGTTTTTCTAGCTGTGAGCACTCTCACGATGGAGCCCACACCACCTACAGAAAGTGCCTACACACACACACACACACACACACACACACAAGAAGCATTTGGGTTCACACCGAAATCACAGAACTTTAAGGGTCTTATGCAGCTTAGAGTAATTACTGAGCTGCTGATGACGGCATTAATGAGGCATCTCTGTCTGTCCATAAACAACTGCATAATCACGTCAGCTCCTTAAGACACCCCCAGTCATCCTGCAGTGTTCTTTTATTCACCATGTCTAATTGAATTGAGGTATAAGCATAACGATCAATTCGAACCACATATTTCTTTATTGAGTAGCATAATCTACAACAGTGTTCTTCATCCAGAAGCCATGGGGGTACAAACTTTTGCACTCTTTTGTGACTATAATTTTTTTTTAACCTAATATTCAGACTTACCTAATATTCACAGAGACAGTGTTTTGGAATTCATCTCAGTCCTTGTATACAGCACCCAAAAACCGCACTACATCACAGTACGTGGCGTAGTCCAATGGAAGGTCGCAGGATGAGCACTGTTTCATACAATGTTTCATACAGTACTTTACAGCACAGTGAAATTCTTTATTCACATATCCCAGTTAGATATTTGGGGTCAGAGTTCAGGGTGAGACATGATACAGCGCCATGATCCAGGTTATTACACTGGTATGAAGCCTGACATGAAGTGGATCAGGAGAACCCATGTATTTGTGTTGCTTATACGTGTGTCTTGATTTCTGATGGTTGCATCAACTCAGGAGTTGTGCCTCGGGTCACCAGCTGGGTTTGTGAAACACAAGCCAATTTATCATCTCTGCTGAAATCATCTGACAGAAAGTGTATTTAAAGTTGTCCATGGTGGTTTTGTAATTATTTATGTAGTGGTTTTTTACAGTAATTGGTAAGGATATCACAATGGCCATAATGATTTCAGTTGCTATTCATGGTACTACGTGAGTTTAGTGGTCTCTGAAAATGATTCAAACAGGCTCCGGTTTAATGGTGATTTAATGGACTTCATGTGATATATTGCAAAGGAATCAGAAAGGATGATATTCAGCACTCTTGGTTATCCAGACTGAACTGGAGTTTTATTAAGGTACAACAATTTAAATAATTACAGAAATATTCTGGATAAAATAAGTAAACTATTGAAAATCATTAGAATCATGCTGGAATTTGAACAGTCTTTAATTCAGCATGCATATCTAGCACATACTCCCTGGAGTAAGTGTTCCTCATAGACTGCTATTGATTTCTGAAGATCTTTTTCTTCATGGTCTGCCAATAAATGGAAGAATAAATGATTAGTCTGCACAACCAGGTCATTTCCATAACCAAGACAAAACAGTACTCATTCTGCAGTACATTGTGTTTTATCTCATTGTCATTGTTAATGTTATCCAGTGCTAAGTGTACAGTGTTATGTGCTAATAACTGTATAGTCTGTATAGTTAACTATACAATTCATAAAGACATAAAATAAACACAAGTTATGAGGTCAAATAGCCTTCAATTATTTCAGAGAACTGAGATGAAATTAAACATACTTGATTCATAAATAAAACTAGTTACTACACAAAAATACTACGAATACAAACAAACGTTACTGTGAGTGCCACTCTGTGAGTAACTTTTGCTTTTTGAGTGTGGAAAAGGCACTGTATAAATAAATCTTATTCTAATGAAACAATAGAAATTCAGAAATTTTCATTTGCAGGACTGATCTGCAGTTCATAGTTACACATAAATTGACACATGGCTTATACACATTAAATAATAATAATAATAAAAACCAAAATACACAAAACTCCTGCTAGAGCTGGTCACCCCAGTCCTCACCCACATTCTCAAACAGCTGGTCATGTGACCAGTTTCCAAATACAGTTCACAAGAATGAGCAAATTATCTCACAGAAAAGATTGATCAGAATAGGAAGGCTTGAATTTCACGATTCATCATTATTCTGATACTAGGAGGTGTGCGTGAAGCCAGGAAGTGTGTGTATACAGTGTACACAACATGTCACATCATGCCATCACTTTCATCTGATCCTTTCAGGCAGCTTGTGGGAGGGCAGGTATGTGTCTCTGTCAAATTTATTCTTTTTGATGAACCTCAGGTCCTCATGATGGAGCTTAACAAAGGAACGGAAAGTGTGACAGTGAATCAGCAGGTTGTCTCAAACCGAGTACGCACTACGCAACTTAACTCTACATTTATCATCAGTAATTTTTTACAGAAAATGAACACTAGAGAGGATTTTAGACCAGGATGAGATATAACATACACAGGTTTTGTCATACAAGCCTGACTAAACTGTCAGGAAGCACAGAGATGCAAAATAAATTACTTTAAGCTATATGTTATTAATAACAGAGTTTTGCATTTTTTCTGCCTTATGGGTAATATACACTATTAATACACTTATATACACTGCCATATGTGTAATGTACCTCATTTCTTTGCCTTATGAGTAATATACACTATTCCTTGGCCACTGAAACTACACTATAAACATTTGGAAGACATCTTGGAAGAAAGGATTGGGACTCTTCTTAAAATATGAATTTAAGCCGAACTCCATGGTGCATTATGATATTCATATGTTATTCTTACCACAGTGCACTGTGGGATTTCACTGCGGGAGTGCAGTGACTTTGTTTTCAGACATCACTATGCATAACTTAGTGAACTTTGTGTAGGTTTGGACACTGTATCCTGATCAAATCCAGACTGTATTGACTGTTAGAGTGTGTGGAGAATCCACACAGTCAAGCCCATCCTAAAGATACAGATCTGTGTGTGTGTCTGTGTGTGCGCACACAGGCAACACAATCTTTCCCTTTGTTAATGACAGCTAAAAGCTTTAAAGATGTGGGAAAAGTTGTACAGGATTGTGTAAACCATATCAGCACAAGCTAAAGGCGCTGAAAAAGTTCACAGAACGTCTGTCACATACTGCGCCTTAACATAGTGTATCCAGTTCTGCTTGTTTTAACCTATTTCCATCTTAACATATTGTCAAGCAAGCATACGACATCCAAACTCTCAGGAAGCTGAGACTGTGATTTATCCTTTCGTAATGTTTATCTGTTAGGTGTGTCCTTTTTTACGCTGCTGGTGCTGCGTTTCAGGAACTTCTTGTTTTCAATCTCATTGAGCGAAAGAGAGACATTGCAGCGCGACGGGTTCATCCGCCTCTGGAGAATGCTGTCTTTGATGGCGTCTTTTATAAGCTGCATAACAATGTGAGAAAAAACAGAGAGAGAGAGAGAGAGAGAGAGAGAGAATATATCAGAGGACCTGAAGTCAATCATTGTAAATCCTACAATGAGATTCTGGCCCAGATGTGTTGGCTTCTTTGGTTATACACTGGAGCTATGAGGCTCATGTAGCTAACAGCTAATGAAAGCTTATAGCTACCAAATTAACATTGCGCAAACTGCATGTCAAAATCGACACACATTTACCTCAAGTTGTTTAGTATCTCAAACAGACTTTCCTTTTTGGTTGTAACACTTTTATGCACAGCAAAATATTGAGGATGAATAACTTTCTTCCTCAGCAAATAGTCTGTTTTTATTCTGTCCAAGTAACAAGCTCAGGTAGGAGATGAGGCCCGAAGTATGTACAGTACATTAGAAGTCATTCAGATAATATAATTATAATTCCATTGTGATTGGTGTGTTTTTTTTCCCAATTATTCTGAACTATAGCCTATAAAACTGTTTATGCACTTATGATATCACTGAGACAATGTCATGATGTGTGATGATGTAGACATGCATTTTGCACTATAGTAAACTGGAGGCTATAGTCTTTCTTTACTCATAAGCTACATTAGCCTTGCAGCTCCAGAACAAAACTAATAATAGACTAATATCATCATGTTTTGACTACTATAGTAAAGTCTGTATTACGTTATTCCTCTCCGAATGAGGGAGAAAACAGACCTCGATGTTGTTCAGTGTGTTGAACTCCATGAGGTCATGCAGCTGTTTGAATGCCTGATTTGAGTACTGGAAGTTGAATGTGGAATACGGGGTCTCAGGATCGTCAAATATGTCAAAGTCACCAAACTCCTTCTCCTTATCTGTCTCTCTGGGAACTCCTTCAGAACAATATCATAAAAGACACATATTTTATTTACATTATTAAATAGCTCAAAGAATCTTTAATATAACTATAACAAATCAAAGAACAGAGAGGATAAGGGTTAGGAACCAGCAATGAACAAGTATCAGACGTTACAGTTAGATCGTATTCTCATGTGCAATCGAGTCAATCCTACGCATTGACAGCATGACAAATGTGGATCGTAAAATGTGTTAATTCTGTTTCAATACCGAGCCATTGTAGGTAACATACAGGTATGTTTTCAGGTGTGTTTTAAATATAGCCAGTGTTGGCAAACTAGCAGCTAGCAGATGAAGGGTGAGAAGAGTGTGAGGTGATCTTAAGGTGAGCTGCCAGCTGAATAGTAGGAATGTATCAGATTATTTAATATTAAATAACCCAGTGGCTCCCGAATGATGAAATAGATGCATAATCGCCCTATTGTTCAATTGTTCAGAGATCATGATTTTGAATCCCAACAGTGGTACAGCCATCTGTGGCCAGAAGCCAAGGAAACAAAACTGGCCATGTTCTCTGGATGAGAGGGATGACATTACTGTCTCCTCTCAATCACAGCGACACTAGCCAATTATGGGTGTCTGTTAGCTTATGTATGCAGAACACGGTAGATAGAGCTTTCCTTTGGGTGTGTAACACAGCACAAGTAGCACAGTGTTCCAGCTAGTTTATTTTACCAGGGCGCCGCGCCCTGCCCTCAAGAATGTGTGCCCTGCCCTCAAATACCAGCACCACGCCCAAATTTATATGTACCCTACTCATAATTTTCCAGAACTTTCCAAGTGCCCAGCACATACACTCACTGGCCACTTTAATAGGAACTTGTTCTTGATTCTAAGATTCCTGTT
>JAOTRR010000056.1:23598778-23613482 GCA_028570945.1 Gogo arcuatus
AATAATAATAATAATAATAATAATAATAATAATAATAATAATAATAATAAGTTAATTTAGTTTAATGGTTCTAACACTATAACACTAGATTATAGCAAAGGTACTAAATTAGAAACTAACATACAAGTGACATACATATTACATACATAACATAATACATAACTGATAAACTAAAACAATAGTGGGCGTGGCAGGGGAAAGGAACATGGTAAAAAAAATCCAAATTAAACTACAAAAACAATAAATAACACTATAAAATACAAATTTACAGAACATACAAAATGTCTAATGACTTAGAATCGAAGACATTTAAATGATCTAAAATCTAATTTCTAGCCTGGAGAACTATAAGTGTCACGTTTAGTTAAGTAAAATGGTTTAAGGCTGGTCTTAAATAAAGAATAAGAGTTAATAGATGTAACACTAGATGGCAAAGAGTTCCATAGCTACACGGTCCTAATAAAATATGATTTTCTGTAGTAATCTTGCTTATGTTCATAGATTAAGTTATCATTATTAGGGTCATAGTTTATAATAATAATAATGACAATAATAATAATAATAATAATAATAATAATAATAATAATAACTCACCCAGACCACACTTTGAAAATAACTTGTTACTCTAAAAATTATTATTATATACTATTGTAAATATGTAAATGTATTACTATTTACTGTTGTTTAATGAAACACACTTAGAAATAGAAGTACCCTACATAACTATCTTCGGCAAATTAATTAAAAATATTATTGATATATAAAATGAACTTGATTTTATTATGTAACATCTATTTGTTACCTTTGTGTCTAGTTACATCATTTATTAATTAAATAACACTCGAAAAACATGAACTGAATGTTTCTCGTAGTTTATATGAAAATTTACTAACTAAATGAAAAAACTAAATGCTGTGAAGACACTTGTCTCTCTATGCATGCAGCATGCATATGGACTTTGCTTTTCATTATTTTTTCAAATCTTCATTAATGATGTGCTACAGGACCCGAGCCTCATTTAGCCACAATGGTCATAGATCATTAAAAATCATCCTACTTGGTTTACTGTCCAAAGATTTCCAAAGAATATCCAGCTGAGATAATTACTACATACACCTAAAAGCACCCACACATAATACAGGTGTCTGCTGAAATGCAAAACCAGTGTATGTGTATTAATCTTATAATCCAACCTCAACCTTGATAAGTGTAGGTGACACTGACATCTATAATCCATTTTCGTGGAGTTACATCATCATAATCAGGGCGGTTTAATCCACCGCACCTGCTGATATTCTTCTCTTTCTAGCTATCAGTCTATTCATTCACTTGATCATTTATTTGTTCCTCCTTTTGTGTAGTTACAAGCTAAACTGTGGCTTAAAAAATGTTATTATTGTATTCCAAGGACGTTTCTATTTCTGTTGATTACGCAAGAGGAAGTTGCACAAAACAGGAAAATTTGGAGATTATTTTTCCCTTTTCTGCAAATCTTAGAAGTTCTGTTTTATCTTTTCTCAGAAGTCTTGCTGTAGAGTCATTGTAAAGATGTCAGACTTGGTCCAGGAAGAGGAACTACCAGCGACACACACTGGTAACAAAATGACACTGATGACTGCTGCATAAATCATCGGTCTACTATTCTTATATCATTCTTATATCTTATAGACCTTTATATCTAGTTATTCAAGCATCATCGGACACTACATAATAATTCCCCAGTTTTGTCATGTGTAACCATCACTGACACCTTCATTCAGTTTGTTTCATTTATATAACAATAGACATTGTTGCAAAGCAGCTTTACAGAAATCCGGATGAAGATTCAGATCTCTAATAAGCAAACCAGATACGACAGTAACAAGGAAAAACTCCCTGAGATGACATGAGGATGAAACCTTGAAAGGAATCAGACTCAAAACAGAACACATCCTCTACTGGGTGACACCTGATAGTTAATATACAGGTGTAGAAGAGTAAAGACAAACAGTACTGTGTTGAAAGGATGTTCATTATGACCTTGTCAATAAGCACAGTTCCAGGATGAGCACAGGACAGTCTTTATGATCACAGCAAGCATTTTTATATATAAATCTATGTTGTGCAAGTTAGATTACCCACTGTAGCAAGGGTGTGTCCTGGGGCATAAACTATTTTTTGGGACACATGCACACACTCATTCATACACTTCTTCACACCTAGGCAAAATTTACAGTAACCAATTCACCTACCAGAGTGTTTTTGGGATATAATAAAAAAAATGTGAAAAAAGAATGTTATACTTAACCTAAAAAAACCCAAAAACTATTATAATGCATTTGTGAAGTGTATAAAAATCTGAACAATTAATTATTTAATTATGTCCTGCATAGCCTATAAGTAAATTGAATTGATCTGCTAATTATTTTGTTAGGTGTGTTGAATGAAGGAAAAACCAGAATTGTGGGTCTACAGGAGAGAACTTGAGAACCCTACCATGTAACAATAAAACATGTCTTTTATTAAGCCCTATCTATAATAGGGGTCATCAATTCAGAATCCAGGTTTATTAATTTCCCTGCTATAGATGATTTACCTCACCTCAAGTAAATCACCAAACTTTTAGGGACTATTGGCCTCTAGTACTGGAGTTGTTGACTTCATGACCTACAGGCAGAGCACCGATGCAATGCTTTTTGCTGGAAAATATCACACAAAACCAGACTGTAAGCATCATATGTTTGGTGACATCTTAATATGCAGCATAAGGTGTCACCCCAAAAAAACATCAGTGCTCAAACTTGAAGTTGATGTCATACCACATTGTATTTTGGTGCAATATTGTTATCTTGTGAGTAACACAGTTACTCACACTGTAACACTGTAACAATAACACTGTTGCCTCCTTTGTGATGAAACAAAAACATACATTCGTAATGACAACAGAGCATGACAAGAACAGTGATTTCGACACAAGTTAAGTGCAATTAACAATGGACAAAGAACGTTTTAGCACTTCAATACGCATGTCCACGGAGATTTGACATAGTGACCTCTTAAGGCATGACTCCTGAAATTTAGGAAGGCCTGGACCCCTGGAGCAATGTCCTCAGGGGGACATGGAAAGAGATGTAAAACATCCTCAGTAGAGTAGGGTGGCAGAGCACGTCCCCAACTGAGCAAGGAAGTACAGTGACATCCTCAGCTGAGCAAGGGGGCGGAAGTGAAATTCCCCACGGAGCAGCAAGGCGCAGTGACGCTCCTAGCAGAGCAGAGTGGCGGACACAGGACAGATGGGCTGAATTCAGCAGGCAGAGCAACAGCAATGTTCTCACAGGATTCAGCAGTCAGATCAGCAATGACACCCTCGAACTAGTCAGGAGGTGGGGAGAAGATGACGTCAATGAAGTCAGGAGGTGGAATCTTCCGCAAAGTCAGGATGAGGAGTGACGACGTAACCCCTAAAGTCAGGAGACAGAGTGATGATGTCACCCCCAAAGTCAGGAGTGGGAATGTTGGGGTCATTAGTGGAGTCAGAGCGATTCATGTTGGTAGAGTGACAGTGTCCTTGGCGGAGCAGAGAGACTGAGTGATGTCTTCAGTGGGGCAGGAGGAGGGTGGGTGATGTCCTCTGTGGGACAGGTAGGCCAAGCAAAGTTCTTAGGAGATGGGAGGAAACTAGAGAACCTGGAGAAAACTCATAGATATCCAGGGAGAACTCCACACAGACAGTAACTCGAGTTAAGGATTGACTGACGGCCCTGGATCTGTGAGCCAGCAGCACTACCATGTTGCCACCCATCACACATTTTATAAATGGCAAATCCACACATCTGTGTTAACAGCACTGAGATTCAAACAGTTGGTCAATCAACTAGCTAGCCATGTTGGCATGCATTTTTTTTGCAATAGGAAGAACTGCTGGATTTGGCAAATGGAGAAGTAGTAACGACAGTATTTGTGGATGGTGGTTAAAAGACAATATCCAATATTTCTTATTTAAATGTACTGAAAGTTCAAAATGATATGACTCCTCACTGACAGTAATTACTTACTAAAGACCTGGATTTCATGGCGGTGAGCTGCATGACGCCTTCTCAGAATACAATATGGTGTGGCAATTTTGTAATCTTTATAAATAACGAAAAGAATAGTTTCACTGCATCTTTATCTTATGCTTTATCTTTTCACAGTTACTCATCCTATTTTCCACTGTTATATGTTTCTGATGCTTATCTTAGCGTAAATTGCTGCTGGGTTTCATTTGAGCAATGCAGTAGGTTACATGTGAGAGAGTGAACAAACAACATTTCATTCATTCTCATCAGTGTTTGAAGTTTGGTGAATTGACTTAATGCTAACAATCAACAGCAACTAATGGGAATCCATACGCTGATCCATGACTAAATCTGATTGTGTTTTAAGTAAATTAGAAACAACAACAACAAACAATTCTAGCTAATATATTGCTAACAACAAATTGAACCTAATGCTGACCAGTTCATCAAAAAATCTATCGAAAATCCACATCAAACACTATTTAATTTATCTTTCACAGTACTAACACGTTGGCAAATGTATTCCTTATCAATTCTGTCAAGGTGTGATTATAGATTATAGTAGGTGTTGTTAAGCTTGATGCCTGTGGTTTCTGTAGGTCCCAAAGGAGTGATCAACGACTGGAGGAAATTTAAGTTAGAAAGTGAGGACCATGAGAGCACGCCACAGAAGCGGAGAGAGCTCCTCAGACAGATGTCCAACCCCAAGGCTAACAACGATGATAACCATGAGAGAATTAACCGCAAGGTCATTAACCAATACCACAAAACCACAAAAGGCTTTACCCTGAATACCATAATCATTTTTAACATGCCAGTGTCACCTTGCTTCATGACTCAATGGTCCATATTAGCTACATCACAGAACTGGATAATCAAGCTGAAGCAATTTTCCTTGACAGTTTGGTACATAGTATTTCCACTGGACTACATAATGATGAACTAGCCCTAAAATGGTTGCTACTGTCATTAATGATCTTATTAGCCATATACAGTGTTATATCAGTTATATCTGAGCAGCTACGTAACTAGCTAGCACATTGTCCTATTTATACGGTATGCTATATATGTACTGTATCTTGACCAGGACTCTCTTGGAAAAAACAAACAAAAAACATTTTAGAATCTCAAAGGACAGACTTCGATAATTAGGAATAAACACAATATTGAATTTGTTTGGGTGGCATGGTGGTGCAGTAGGTAGAGCTGTGGCCTCACAGCTGCAGGGTCCCCGAGTCTGGCTTACTGTCTGTGTGCAGTTTCCAGTGTTCTCCACAAGTCCATGTGAGTTGGGGTTCTCTAGTTTCCTCTCACCTCCTAATAACATTCCTGGTGGCTAAATTGTCCCTAGGTGTGAATGAATATGTGTGTGTGTGTAGTGCCCTGTGAAGGACTGGCGTCCCATCCAAGGTGTATTCCCATGTCTTGCCTAGTGTGCCTAGATCCAGCATGACCCTGATCAGGGGAAAACAGTTACTGTTCATCAAGGTTCTTCAATCTTATTCACAAAGGGCTGGTGTGCCTGCAGCTTTTCTTTCCAACCTAGCAGGAGCCATACCTGATTTCACTTGTTTAATCAGTTCATATTAGCATCCAATCAACTATAAAGTGTGCCTCAAATCTGGCTGTAATAAAAGCTTCCAGCCACACCAGCCCTTTGAGGATAACATTGAAGACCCTTGCTGTAGATAAACGAATATATATTTTTGTGCAACAATAATTGGCCCAAAACATACATTTTACATTTTGTTATCCCAAAAATAAATTAAGATCTACATTAAGATGTGCTGAAAGTGTAGAACTTTAGGGTGAGATTTTGGCAGTGTAGCATGATGGCATCAGCTTCATCCTGGATCACTCTGAAATCCAAATGAAAGAGTTATAGCTTTTCTGTAGTTTAGGAAACATAGAGCATGAACAACTCAAAAATTCAAACAATTTTATGGCGTTTGTGAAGTGTATAATTTTTTTTGAATAATTAAAAGATGATTCTGGCTCAGGTCTTGCATAACCTTTAAAGTAATTGAACTGATCAGCTAATTATCATGCCTTTTGTTAGGTGTGTTGAATGGAATGAAACATCCATTCAGCACTGTGGGTCTACAGGAGAGGACTTGAGAACCCTACCATATAACTGTAAACCATGTTTTTATTAACCCTATATATAGCAGGGGTTATCAATTCAGAGACCAAGTTTGGTGATTTCCCTGCTCTAAAGGCAGATAATGTACCTCAGGGAAATCACCAAATTTTTCATTACTCTGGGCCTCTAGAACTGGAGTTGTTGACTTCCTGATCTACAGCCAGAACATTGGTGCATATGTTGGTAGAATATGTCACAGGACTGACTGTCAGCTGTCATCATAACCAGAAACCAGACTGTCATCATCATACTATGCCTGGTAACATGTAAATATGCAGCAATGCTAACAGCATAACGTGTCACCCAAAGCAGATGAGCGTTCAGGAGTATGAGATGATCCAGGAAGAAGATGAACACTGTCTGAGGAAATACCGCAGGCAGTACATGCAGGAAATGCATGAGCGCTTGAGCTTCGGGCCCAAGTTTGACAGCGTCTTTGAGCTGGAAAGCAGTGAAGCCTTCCTCAAGGCCATCGAGAAGGAGCACCGGCTCACGCTGATCATCGTGCACATCTATGATGATGCTATCAAAGGCTGTGAAGCTCTCAACAACTGCCTGAGCAGCCTGGCGGTTGAGTACTCCAGTGTGAAGTTTTGTCGAATCCGGGCATCCGCCACGGGTGCAGGAGAAAGGTTCTCCGATGATGTCCTACCCACTGTGCTGGTGTATAAGGCTGGAGAAATGCTGGGAAACTTCATTTGTGTTACCAAGCATCTCAGTGAGGAGTTCTTCGCTTCTGACGTGGAGAACTTTCTCAATGAGTATGGCTTGTTGCCAGAAAAGGAATTCACTGCTTGCCCTGATGATGATGAAGAGCTTGGGGTGGAATAATTTAGAAAGATCATACTAGTGGAGAAGAGCCAGAGCAGAAGATCCATGGCAAATGCTTGGGACCAAGTAAACGGCCAATAATTTTGTTATGTATAGAAGCTCATTAACTCACATACTCTAATCAGATATACACATCCCACTGCAGTTACTATGCATTATTAGGAACTTGCATGTTGGATAAAGTGATGCTGAAACACACTTATATTAACCAAAGCAAGATGTTTCTTATCAGTAACTGACTCTCCTAGCACGTTTCCACAGAGTAAATAAATAAAATTGAGTGAAACCTAAATTGTATCATAAAATGATGATTTTGCATTTTAAGTTGGCCAGATAAAGGATCGACAGTCTAAGTCGTGGGGATTTCTGAAATTTATGAAGGTCCTTGAGTAATCTGTGACAGTTACCTTTTAATGTGTAACCATTAGTAATTAAGTTGGTGTAAATAAAACACACAAATTTGAAGTGGTTATGTTTTGGTCCATAGTGGCACTTCATGTTACCACTTTTAATTAGTGCCATGTACATGGTCTGTTGTCATTGTCAACATTTCTTTATTTTTTTGAACAAGTGGTGTTGTCAGTTCATTAGTCAGACCAGAAAAGGTAAATAAACTAAACTAAACTATGAAACTCTTGTGAAAACGCCCCTTTCTGACCTGTCTGTGAATGAGTGTGTAAATGAGTGTACATGGTGCCCTGTGATTGACCCGCATTCATTTCGGGGTGGATTCCTGCCCCATGACCAGTGTTCCCATGATAGGCTCTGGATCCAAGGCAACCCCAACCAGTGGTTAATGAATATTCATGAATGAACGAATATGTCAGTGTCATGGTTCTCAGTAATATCTGTGCACAGATTCATGTTAAAAAAAGAAGATGCTAGACATCATATAACACTGGGGTTATATGATATTTATAACCCCAGGGTTATACGATGTTTATAACCCCAGCGTTATATGATGTTTAGCATCATATAGGGTGAGGGTTCAGTCAATCAGTCATATAAACTGCATGAGGGTTCAATCAATCAGTCATATAAACTGCAAGAATATATATATTTTTAAGTTAAAATGTTAAGGGGCTCACTCATAGTGTTCAGGAGTTTATCAAGTAATCGCTGATTTTTCAGTAATTATCTGGTTCAGCCAACAATTCTAAAGAGATTTCTACTGAAATCATAGCATGTCAAACTCCTGCATGCATATATCAGAGGGAGGAGAGATACAAACGTGTGATCAAATCTACCAGTGACCACTTCTGGGACCTAGAATATTGTCTAAAGTTGATTTTCCTCAAACCACTCCCTGAACCTCAAACCATTCTGTTCAGCATTAGAGATTTTGAAAACAGTGTCATAGAAGTTCGCAAGAAGATTTGTTACATGTGTATTACAGTAAATAGACAACAGACAAGCACAAGTGGTTCATCAGGAACGTCATGCAGATTGCGATAAATTATCACTCATTAAGTGTTAAGTGGAAATTGACTGAAAGTTTGAAAGTAAATATAAATAACAGATGTCACTTCTAGGGTGACTCATATAGTCTTAACTGCTCTGGGATGGAATCATCAGTCATTTTCATGTTGAGAAAACATGTATTGCTTTAAAAAAAAAACAAAGTGAGATTGTGGCTTTGTATAAAAAAACTTTGTGAATGAGTTATGTGTGATTAAGAGTTTCTGGGAGTTTCCAGTATTAAGGTCACAGTGTGTGATCATGTTATCTGCTTTGATCTGTTTTCTGTTCAAGATCAACCAATGTGATATCAGCTAAGGGTTTGCACTACGACAAACTGTATTTTGAAGATATGAAAAAATTACGATCAGCGGGGAAGTCATGACTTGGAATTTTGCTTCTTAGGAGATGATTTAGCAAAACACTGGGAGGAGATTATTGTAACGAATAGTCTATTTTAATTGATTAAAACTAATAGTAATCATGCTCACAAACATCTGGCTAAAACATTAAAAGAGAGCCGTTTAATGACTGATGAAGCCATTGTAAGAGCATATCTAATGATATTATGACTTGAAGAAGTCAGAAATGGTCATTTGTTTCAGGACTTCCCACATTCAAAATGTAATCTGTGCAATTTGATACAACTCAATAATAAAATAACATAAACTGAAAACACACACTCTTCCTAAAATCTCAGGGTGTGTGAAATTTAAAAACACTTATAACAGAACATCATTACAAAACACTTGTTTGTTTACTAGAAAGAAATTTGTAAACCAGAGTTTTATACAGGATGCATGTTAATTAGGTACATGTTAATTGTGTTCATCTGCATGTCCATTTTTAAGCCTGTTTTACAGTGTGATTTCAGCTGTCTTTTAAGAGTATTAATTGTCACACTGTATGAGATGATCCCAATTAAATCTTGGCTGAATTCTATAACAGACTGTGTGATAACATGCTCTCCATGAAGACCCTCTAACAGTAGATCTGTGATTAAAGAAAATTACTATGTTCTGCTTGTGTCACCAATCAGCGTGATCCCGGGCTCATGCAGAAAACAGGGTCACATAACATAAATATAAAAAGTGAAATTCAAATAATAAGGATATTCTTACTGTACAACATGTTTTGTTTATGTTTCACCAATGAACAGCTGATAACTTCAACAAAATAGACTTGATGTCAAAACTATAATGAATTTCCTGGTTACACAGTTGCACTATTTGACCATAGGACACACTTATAGAAGCGAATTATTTATAAATCACACTATCTGTTGTCACTCAAATGAGGATGGGTTCCCTTTTGAGTCTGGTTCCTCTCAAGGTTTCTTCCTCATGTCATCTCAGGAAGTTTTTCCTTGCCACCGTTGCCTCAGGCTTGCTCATTAGGTATAAATTCATATGTTGAAAATATATTTTTCTGTAAAGCTACTTTGCGACAATATCTATTGTTAAAAGCACTATACAAATAAAATTGACTTGACTTGCCACTGCTGTATTTGTCACTGTATGATTACAGTCATCACTGCCTTAATTCTTTTATGGGTCAATGACAAATCTTTAACGGGGTGAAAAAAAAGTCAAATTGATTTAAATGCCTTTTCATATCATTAATCTTCTCATTAATGGAACACTGGTTCCATCCTTGGTTAAATAAATGTAATATTATATTGATAATGGTTTCATATTTGTTTAATAACAGTTTTATCTTTGTCTTGTTTAGGTTTATCTTGTGGACACTTATAGAGTTATAAGTTAACCCCCTAAAATATTTCTATACAACTGTAATTCAGAAAATCTACCATTTGAAGAAGCAATAGAAAAATAATTTTCTACAGTTTATTAATTTTTTTTGACAACTGTCATCTCACTGTTACTCAGTAAGATAGAGTAGAGAGGTTGCTGTGGCCAAGAGGGCGACCGCAGCTGCCACTGCCATGCCTGCTGGGAAGAGAGACAAAGAGACAATAAGAGAATGATAAATGAGGGAATTTTGAATTTGAACACTTTCTTGTCAGGGGAAAAACGCTGGCATTAACAAGGTCCATTGAGAGTCACTTATGATTGGGGCAATTTACATACAATTAGAGGAACAGTTGAGTAAAAAGTAAAATTGACACAGTTTTCTCTCTTACTCCAAATGTGGTCAGTCATCTGAGACGTGTTTGCTGTCTCTTTAGTTTTGCACTGGAGTTATAAGACTAATGTAACCATGGCATGGTTGATGGTGCCAGATCAGCTGGATTGAGTATTTTAGAAACTACTGATCCCCTGTGATTTTCATACACAACAGTCTATCAAGTTTTCACAGACTGGTGCAAAAAACAAAAAAACATCCAGCAGATGGCAGCTCTGCCAGACGAAATGCCTTGTTGTAGAGGAGAAGAGATTGGCCAGACTGGTTTGAGCCGACACTCGTGTCAGCCAAGAATAGGAATCTGAGGCTACAGTCGGAAAAGTCTTGTTGAAACTAGACAGTTGAAGACTTGAAAAAGACCAGGTGATGGAACCCCATGTGGACTTCTGCTGTTGTAGCTCATCCACCTCAAGATTCAATGTATTGTGCATTCTGAGATGCTTTTCTGCTCACCACGGTTGCAAAGAGTGGTTATTTGAGTTACCATAGCTTTGCTGTCAGCTTGAACAAGTCTGGCCATTCTCCTCTGACCTGCCTCACCAACACACTATTTCCACCCACAAACTGCTGCTCACTGAAATTTTTTTTTTTTTTTGCACCATTCGGTGTAAACTGTCATAAGTGAAACTCCCAGGACAGCAGCAGTTTCTGAAATACTCAAATCAGCTCACCTGGCACCAACAACCACACCATGCTCAAAGTCACTTAGATCACATTTTTCCCCATTTTGATGTTTAATGTGGACATCAGTGAAGTTCTTGTACCTGTATCTACATGATTTTATGCATTGCACTGTATTGTGCCGCATGACAGGCTGATTGGATAATTGCATGAATGTGTGAGTGTGCAGGAATTCCTAATACAGTGGTTGGTGAGTGTATAATGTCTAAGCAAGTTTGTTGACTGCTAAACAACTCAATATGGTTTGACTGTGTAATGATTTTGCACAAAGACAAATCGGTGACTATGTGCTTTCCTTATACAGACCCCAAATATGCTTTGACTACTTTTGGGGTCAAAAACCAAACTATTATGAAAGCTCATTTATTGTGAAACATGGACTAAATACGTACATCAGTCAATACTACAACTACTAATAATAGCAATACTTCTAAATTTACTTATGCACTCACGCAGAACTTAACTTGAAATTGTTTAGAACCTTTTTTTCTGGAACACACCTGCATATTGTATTGCTGCTTTCTTTTTTGGCACTGTTTCAGCACTGGATCGTACAGGCTTATTGTGAGCAGCTTCTTCACCACATCCGTCTTCCACTCCCAAAACAGAGCAACGTGCTGAAACACACACATATCCACATTAACACAGAAATCCCCACATGGCCACTTCCTCAATATTATAGTGACTTGATTAATCTTAGCCTGGGGCCTTAGAATCAGTGTGATTTTCAAACTGCAACTCAGTTGTTCATAGGAAATCAAGCGTTTGTTCAAACTGGTCTATACAGGATGAGGCAATGTTCACAGAGCTTTTACAATGTCTTCAAAGAAGCCTGACACACGCTCAATTAAAAAAACCTTCAAGCATCAACATTATTTTTACATTTAAACTTAAGATACACACTATAACTAGTAACGGGGAAAGATAAACTTTTATCAGTTTAAAATACTAATCACAATATTGCTTTTAAAAACCCCAAATTACTAAAACATTTTTCTTCAAATGGGGTAACAGTTTTAGCTCCATGTTTTTCAGTTTTATTAAAAATTGTGTGTGGTCAAAGAAAGATTTGCTCCATAAACTTTACAGTCAAATTTTTTTTTGACTGATCTCATAATTCTGTGATCCAAATTTCATAATGAGAAGAAGAAAAAAATTCTTCAGTTCTTAATAAATTTCAAAATGGCCAACATGCTGTATGGCAGAAAATTCTGTATGGCAGAAATTAACATCATGGTATCCACTGAACTCAACTTGACCCAAAAAATCAGAGGGAAGTGGAATTCTGTTTCTGCACCATTGTGTTGTGGAGTTATTGTAAACATATTTCCAAATTTAACCTATTGGTGGAGCTAGAGGGCTTGAGTACTGTAGACCAAAACTGCTGTGAAAGTACCGGAGACTGTGCCAAATTTCATAAAAAGGGCTATTGGACCTTCAGTGCTTGGCCCCAAATAAGCAAAACACTTCATGTAATATGACGTTACTCTGAGCCTCCATGCTGGTGTCCACGTCCCCCTCTGCTAAGTCACAACCGAGCATTTCTTTAAACCTCTCAGCCACATCCGCAGTGCTCTCATCTGGGAAAATGTAGTCACACACACTCAGGCCAGAGCCAGATAGGGGGGCAAAAACACGCCATGGAAGATCCTGTTGCCCAGCGGCCAGATCTGCTGAGACAGACATGAAATTATATCATATTTTACTTTTGACTGTGCTTAACTTTGTAAATTCAACACTACATTCATTTAAATACACATGTGCAATAAGTAAAAAGCTGTTTTCCTAAGTCCAATTACTATTGAAAACACTCCATTTTTATTGTTGCCCTTGAATAACCCAAGGTGTGGCTTGAATAACCCTTAAACACAACATGCAACACAACTGACATTTGTTTACACTTCAGGGAGCAAGAATAAGAGTTTTACAACATTGAGCATATCTATATTTTTGTTTTTCAGGGTTCATACAGATTTTATAAAGTGAAATTTAAGTACATTCCAGCATTTTCAAGCTAGACAATCAGACTTAATCAGACCCCAGTATAATCGAGATTAGTAGGTATAATAGTAGGTTTAACACCTACCGAGTTCTAGCTTTCTATTGACACCAAACACGACACTTTACCTATACTTTATACCCATCTTGTCCAAATATTGAGAGAAATATCGAGAGGTTTTGTACAGCTAATTTTCAGTTGTAGAGTGAGTTGAAGGCATCATTTACAACTTCCAGTCCACTTCCAATGTGTTCTGCCCTAATGTATTTTAAACCTGTCACTTTTTATTTTCCAAGAAATGTAAGTCAAACTGGCAGCCAGGAATAATGGTGTAATCAGAACAATATCTGATACTCATAGATGTCACCTGCTGATATGCTTTAGCTTTAGTGCTCAGAGGCCAACTGTTAACATTACAGTCAACACCACTGAGAGAATTTCTTGGCACTCTACTAGTTAAAACACACAAGACCAGACACATGAGAATGATTAAGTAATTCTTATAAATTTTACAGATTATTACATTGCACCATCTAGTGTCCACGTCCCCATACTTCTATATCATTAAACACACTATTGGCTCTATTTAATGTATAAACATTTATTCTGGCCCTTTAAAAGCCTAACATTCTTTGGCACTATGATTAATATCATGTATTATTTTTTCACCCCCTTCGCTCATGAGCAGATCCTCCAGAAGCATCTCCACACGGCTGAAAACTGTATTCACTACGTCCCTCTTGAGTGCCTGTGAAAGTTGTAGCAAAAACACACTAACTGTAATAATAAACTTATTAAGGAACTTAAGCTTATTAAAAAAAAACTGAGGGTATTCATTTCTTGGAAAAATCACAGACTGATGATGTATACATACAGAAGTCAGGTATACTGTATTTAACTGCATTTAATGTTTAACAAATAGAATATAATTAAAAATGGATAAAAAATAGCATGATAAGCAAATATCTTTTTTGGGGGGGGTATATTGTGATAACAATTATTAGGTTAGAGAATGCACTACTATATTTTATATACAGTAGTGCAGTGTGTAGTGTTGCCTTCTCACAGCTTCAGGATCCCTGATATGATTTGGAGCTTGTCTGTATAGAGTTACTATCTACACTGAACAGGCATAACCTGCCTAATATTGTGTCCCCCCCCCTTGTGCTGCCAAAACAGCTCGAACCTGTTGAGGCATGGACTCCACAAGACATCTGAAGGTATGCTGTGGTATCTGGCACCAAGACATTAGCACCAGATCCTTTAAGTCCTGTAAGTTGTGAGTTGGGGCGTCCAAGGATCTGACTTGTTTGTTCAGCACATCCCACAGATGCTCAAGCGGATTGAGATCTGGAGAATTTGGAGGCCAAGTCAACACCTTGAACTCTTGGTCATGTTCCTCAAACCATT
>JAOTRR010000056.1:23613582-23624005 GCA_028570945.1 Gogo arcuatus
GTTTTGGAGATGCTCAGACCCAGTCATCTAGCCATCACAATTTGGCCCTTGTCAAGTCACTCAGATCCTTACGCTTGCCCATTTTTCCTGCTTTCATCAGCCTCGAGAACTGACTGGTCACTTGCTGCCTAATATATCCCACCCCTCGAAAGGTGCCATTGTAACAGGATAATCAATGTTATTCACTTTGCCTGTCAGTGGTTTTAATGTTATGGCTGATTGGTGTATATAGAGTCTCACATGTTCTCCCTATGTGTTTGTGGGCTTCCTCTGGGTTCTCCAGAATTGCTACACGAAAATCCCTGTTTTCCTGGGAGAGACACTGCAAACCTGACCAAGATAAAGCAGTTACTGAAGATGAATAAATGAATAATAATACATAAGGCCTTCATGATCAGTAGTTAAACTGAATGCAGGAATAACTGATTTTTAACACTACAAAACTTTAAAAGATATCATCTGTATTGGTATTGCATTATTGCCTGATCACACAATATATACTCATCATAGCAGTATATACTCACACTGTTACAAAAGCAGATTTACAGATATTTGAGCTGTGACCCACTCTGAGCAAACTGAGGGCTACATTTTCAAAGGTTATCATTTTCAATGAGCGCGTCATTTTTTTTAAAGTTAGAAAACAAAGGACCAAAAATAAGGGTAAGAACTTAAACATACACAACTTCTCATCAAAAGGACTGGTGTATTATATGAGATCAAACTGTGGAAAGATCTAAAGGACACTCCTTACATCAGTTAAAACACCTCATGCTGTTAAAACACCTATTTGAACTCACAATTTCCTGAAGATAAAGAGCAAGAAGATGAACTTCTGGTTTAAAATCTGTTGGTTTAAAACTCCAAGGTTATAATTTACATGTTTTTATGTGTGCGTTGCTGTTTTTGAAAATCATATCAGTGGAGTTGTGTTTAACATATATTAATTGTGTCTGCTCTATTTCTGACTTTTCTGAAATTATAGATTAAATCAGTATTAGTGACTACACAACTGCACAGCTACTGTATGTTTAGTTCTTCTCAGCCATGCCATATAAATCCATTCAGTATTGTTCTAGTTAGAACCTACTGTCCTGTGGATTTATTGTCCAGTGTATTTATTACATCTTTTGAATTTATTGGCCTGTGAATTTATTGCTCTGTGTATTTATTCTATTTTTGGGATTTATTGTCCTGTAGATTTATTGTATCATTTGCACTTCATGTATTCCTGTTTATTGCACTATCATACTGTGGGTCACACTATAATCCTGAAGACACAGCACTTTGTTCCAACGTATACAAGCTATATGGAAAAATGACAATAAAACCCACATGACTTTTTGGTCAGGTGCTAAGCTTAACATAGCCGAATAATTAAAAATTAAAAAAAAAACAAAAAAAAAAAAACACTGAATGAAACACACAGTGTTGTGCTCACCTGTGCGGCGTGTTTGGTTTTAGGTTTGTTGGTATGAATGTAAGCTCTGCAGTGAACTGCTCCTCTCACACACACCGAGCCGCTGCACTCCTGCATCACAGCGCTGGACATCTGGCCTGCATCTGCGTCCTCCTGATTCACACACTTTATTAAACAGAGCAACATCTCACACGGTAACTCATTTCATTTATCCAAGTTATACTCACTGCTGAGACGAGGATCTGTGCTCGAATTGTCTGCTGTTGGCTCGCCTTCGTGCTCTTTTTCTACATCAGAAAAGGAACATAGATGATATTTTAAGAACTAGCAGCAAAAATCAAAATGACAGACTTCTACTTTTACCCCATATGTAGTCGATTGGCCAGAACACATTTGGTGTCTGAGGTCTGCACTAGAGATTTGTTACTTAGCAAATAGGAAGTTTAACCTGAATCACTTTCTTACTGAGCACATAGTGTGATGTCACTCCATGTAAGCATCAGACTCAGGTAGAACTTATAGCAGTATTGTACAAGTAATTTAGAATGTGTGAAAATGGGCAGGTCTGCAATACACACTAACTTTGCTGTTTTATGAAATGGTTAATATAATTGTTGGCTATAAGCGTTACTTACATGTGAACTAACTGGTAGATATAGGCTTCCGTTACATGGTGTTAAAATGGTAGCTAAAAAGATTGAGCTCTAAACATGCCTTGACTAATTTTTGGCTGAACTGTCACTTTGATGGGGGGGGGGGGGGAAGTTGGGTATAATCAAAAGTAGCCTTGAGGAAATAAAAAAAACAAACAAACAAAAAAAAAACACCTCACCGGCCCTGAAAGGAGCTCGGAATCATCTGTTACAGCTTTGCCATTTATGAGACAGAGAGCAGCCTCAATCTGTTTAGCCCACATCCTCAGTCCGTCCTGTAACATACCACACAAGAATTAATCTCATTTAGTAATTTAGCTATCAAGAAGCTGCAGGTTAACATATAACTAAAGGCAAAATATTACATAACCAATCCTCTGTTTCTTAAAGTCTCAGAGAACCTAAATCTGCGATTACGTTCTGATTAATTACATTCATCTCGGGGTCCATAACATGCAGTACAGTGGCTATGTGCTACAGGAAAAAGTGGCCCAGATCTTTTTCACCATATCATACATGGATATTTTTCAGGATGGTATGAATTCAGGAGTGGACAAATGGTTAAACTATGAGCTAGCCCACTGGACAAGTGCAAACTCCAATGTGCTGCCCAGTTCCATCTCTCCCGTGCACAGATATCCAATTAACTTGGCTAAAAGGTAGTAGGTAACATAATATAACTTCATAACTGTAATATAGCTTTATAAAATAGTTCTTGTAAAAGAGATTTTTGATCTCAGTGGGACTTCCTGGTAAAATAAATAACTTTTAAAAAACTCTGCTTGGTTTAGTCAGTGTTTCCACATACCTGCGTGCTCCTGACACGGAAAAGAGCATCTGTCGTGTGTGTATGCTAATTATTTTTGCCTAGTGAAAATTGGTCTACCAACAGCCAGTGTATTCACTGGTGTGTATTCAGAGGGAACAGCAAGCACTATAGCTGCAGGATCATGTTGCACTGCACTATCATGAACCACCAAACATTCAAACCAAAGGAAACTTTTTACTTTTCTACCATGCAACTACAAAAAAACAACAACAAACAAACCTGATAGCCCGGACACAAATCTGCTTGCCCTGGGTGCTCAGCCTACTGATTTTGCCCCCTACTGACACTGAATCTAACACTTTCCATTCTGATTTGACTCACTTCCACATGTGGTACTGAAACCTGATATCTGGCAATGTGACCTTTACCTGAACATTCAGACTGGAATTCATGCAACTTTTAATTCAGGTCAGTTCAACTTCATGATTGTATTGCAGCTGAAGTGATTCATTTTAGCTGGAGTGTTTTTGAAGTGCACTTCACCTTTATGGACTTGTCAACATTTTCTGATGTGACAGGGATCTGCAAGTCGAGCCGCACATTGCAGGTGATCACAGGCCACGAGGATGAGATGCCACTCTGATACCTCCAATCTGCAGGCTTCGCTGAACACTGAAGAAAAGTCAGATGTACTGCACATGAATGACAGTTTAATAAATATCACAGCAATATGTTTTATAAGCAGACTAGAGTGGCATACCTTTGGATCTTTAACATCAAATGTTTTGCAGACAGCTCTATTGGCGGTAAATTAAGGAAGATTTACAACATTATGTTCATGTTTTTAGATCACAATAAGTCACACTGTGTCCTAAACCATCTAGGACTCACAGTGTTTGTTCTCCCATACGAGTAAGGATACTTCCTTGTTTTGGAACAGATGTGCAGGGTGATGCGCTCAGTCACATCATCCTCTGATGGATCCCACAGCTTGCTTTTGGACATGGATTTATCCACAGCAAAGACAAGCTAAAGAATCACATGTACTATTGAAGAGAGCTACAGTTGTAATTTAGTACTTTTAGAACATTTGCATCATCATATCTGCATTTTGCTGACTTTCAGTGTAATGTTATTGGAAGTTATTCCTCATCTTTTCAGTGAACAATCACCTTTTTCAGTGTGTTCTGGGCTTCTTTTGACAGCTCTGGTGGAGCGACGAGAAACAAACCGAGAACGCTCATACCTCCAGGGAGCATCCGGGAAACCTAAAAGTTGTAGAGTACACAGCTATAAACATTGACAATGTATATTAAGTCATCTGAGTCATTTTGAAATATTACACATATGGTGTATTGTGTATGTGAATACATTTTGAATCATTGTGTCATTTCCAAAGGAAGATTTTCAGATGAGCCAAAATCATACAACAAACCCATTCTCTTTGACTTACTGTTACTATGTGTACAGATACACACAACGGCAATAGTTTTAGCCTGCACATGTTCCCCACCTGTCTGGCATGCTCGGCAACCCACTCCACATCAATGTTGTCCAGTGAGCTTGGTGTTCTCTGGCTCTCTGCGGCTCCCTCAGGGTCTCTGTGAGGCGTCAGCACAGCCAGAACCACAAAGTCCCTCTGTGCTGAACACTAAATGGAAATGGAGAGGGATACTAAGGGTAGAAGTTATGGCATATGTATTCATTACTGGGAACTGGGAACCCTGGAGCTACTATATGGCCAAAGGCTTGTGAACACTTGACCATGACACCCAAATGTGAGCACTCCCCAAACTGTTGCCACAAAGTTGGAAGCATCTCAATTGTACAGGATGTCGTTGTATGCTGTAGCATTAAGATTTCCCTTCACTGGAACTAAGAGGCTCCAACCTGTTCCAGCAAGACAATCCCCTTGTGCAAAAAGCAAGGCCTATATAGACATAGTTTGCCAAGGTTGGTGTGGAAGTACTCAAGTGGCCTGAACAGAGCCCTGACCTCAACCCCACTGAACACCTTTGGGATAAACTGGAATGCTGGCTGCACCCAGGCCTTCTTGCTCGACATCAGTGCCTGACCTCACTAATGCTCTTGTGGCTGAATGAGCAAATTCCCACGGCCACATTCCAAAATGTCGTGGAAAGCCTTCCTAGAAGAGTAGAGGTTATTATAACAGAAAAGGGGAATAAATATGGAAGAGGATGTTCAACAAGCACATATGGATGTGATGGTCAGGTGTCCACAAAATTTTAGTCATATAATGTATGACTAAATGTACGAACTACAAATATGTACTACCATGCAACCTTTTTGCCCAAACTGTTTATTTAAGTATTGTGATATGTACAATGCTGCTATACTGGCTTAGTGGTGCATCAATCTGACATTTATTACAGTATCAGATCTGTTACAGATTTAAAATGCTGGCTCTATATGGGATTGGGTCTGACATACGTTACGATACAATGGACTAACGCATTTAATGGTGTGAATGTGTGTGACACTGACCGACATGACACTGACCCTGACATGAGGTTGATGTCACATCCACCTAACTCGCTCATAATGTGACAATGTCAGTATTGGATCAATATTATGTATCAGCCCATAAACAGACTTTTGATATTGAATCCGAAATGAAAAAGGAGGAATTGGTGCATTACTATAATGATGTAAATGTGACTTTAATATCCTCACTTGGCCAATGAAAAGTCCAGTCTCACATGACCCAGCAGCTACTGACAGGTTAGTCAGGTATTTCTCCACACACTCCTCAACAATGTAGCCTCTGCCCATCCTGCACATTCAACAGACCATCATAACAAACCAGTATACAGTATGGACATGATAAGCTACCTAATGTGAGACATAATCTCACTAAGCGTGCTGTATTTTACGTGTACGACCTATTAACTAAATTGCTAATGCATATTAACACATAATTATCAGTGTGTAAGCAACAACCAACATGAAGATCATGCTGCTTTACTGAAATCATTTACACAAATAGACACATCTTACACCTTTTCATAACATTATGTAGCTACCTAGCAGGCTATAAACTCTTTTACAGGGGAGTACATGTTTCTAAACCGTGAATTAAAGTAATAACTTCACTAGCATTGGAATATTTAATACGCAGGAAAATAAATAAACGTTTAGACTGACCTGATTATAATTCATATGCTTCTTGATTTTCTTGGCAACATGAATGAAGAATGAGAGCCAAAATCTTATGGCTATGTGGTTCAATCCCAAATACTACTATTTAAAAAAAAATTCTGCACTACTTAGGGTGTAAAATGACGCTATTTTACACCATTCGTCAAACACTTTAATAGGGAATAAGGAGGCATTTGGAATACGACATATACCTGACGTGTCGCAGCATAAAATACACGTCATTGAAAAGCAAACGCCTGATTGGACAGTTAAAATTTACAGTCTCCGTTAGACGGTAGAGGGCGCGCGCTGCACGTTTGACGTTTAGGATTGGTCCGAAAGTCTTCGCGCGAGAGTTCCTCAGGGGTGGCAGACCAATCAGAAACGCCGAATGAGGCGCACGCGACCTTTCCGGTTCTAAACTGCGTCATTTGAGGTCGCGGAGCCGCTAGGTTTCGGCTAAGTCTGGCTGGCTAGTTAGTTAGCATTTCTTTTGGGTAGACATGGCGACGGCTTTGCAGCAAGTGTTGGAGAGGAATGAGATAAACAGACTGACCAAAGCCGCTCAGAATAAACTCGAGAGGTTTCTCACGGGGAAGCAGACGGAGTTGGAGGCGCTCAGGACAAACCATGAGAGCTATAAAGCGGACTGCGGTGAGCAGCGGGCTAGGCTAGGCTAAGCTAACTGCCTGAGAGTCGGTGTTATTAGTTGAGGTTGTTCAGAGTGGAGCAGTGAGAGGCTTCACAGCGCAGTTTAACGTGAAAGTGAAAGTGTAGCGAGTGCAGAGGTAACAACAAAACTTGTAAATAATTGAAGAAGGGTAGCTTGTGTTCATTATATCAGTGCATGGATGCTGAATGGCGCCACATTGAACACAAAGGCTGTTTTGACAGCACTGAGGTCAAGACTTAAATCACTAGAACCATTTTTGATGGCATAACGTGAACAGATAGATAGATAGATGTACTTTATTAATCCCAAAGGGGAAATTTGGGTGCTAGATAAAGGTATAACATTCAACATATACAGTGGGGGAAATAAGTATTCAACTCCTTAACTATTTTTCTATTAAACATAATTCCAGTGCAGCTATTCACATGAAATATTGAGCAGACATTGGCATTAACATACTAAAACTACACAGAATAAGAAATCATAATATTCCAGTCCATAAAAAAGTTATGTGCAATAAAGTGAACTGAGACAGGAAAAAAAAAAAAGGATTGAATATAGTCAGAAACCCAGCTGATTGCACTAGTTAGTTCTCCTACCTGTGCTGGGTTAGTGCATGTTGGTAGGTTAGTACTTCCACATTTTGAAAAAGGGGAACCCAACCATCATCTGGCCACACACAGGAGCTCCTCACAGGATTTCTGACGGGGAAGTCAGAATGTTAGTCAGAAGAGTAGCCCAAGAGCTAAGGACCACTTGAAATAAGCTTTAGGAAAAGCTAGAAGCAGTGGGTACAGTTGTCACAGAAAGCAAGAGGCAGCACACTCCACAGCCATGGTCTCCGTTCTCGATCACCCCAGAAAACTGTGTTACTGAAGAAAAGGCATGGTGAAGCTTGTTTGAAGTTTGCTACGGACTATTTGGAAAAGCCTGTAGATTACTAGGAGAATGTAGTGTGCTCAGAGGAGACAAAAAAAAAAATCAAACTTTTCAAAGCGTTTGGTTTTGCATATGACCCTAAAAATATCGTTCCTACAGTAAAGTTCAGAGGTGGAAGCATCATACAGGAAGTATCTTGAAGCTGTCATTGCAAACAAAGACTTCTCCACCAAGTATTAAATAAATTCCAATTAGCGTGTTAAATACTTTTTTTCCTGTGTCATTCCACTTTATTGCACATAACTTTTTTTATGGATTGGAATATTACGATTCTTTTCTGTGTAGTTTTATTGCATTAATACCAATGTCTGCTCAATATTTCATTTAAGAAGCTGCACTGGAAATATGTTTAATAGAAAAATAGTTGAATACTTATTTTTCCCTACTGTATTTAACAATTAACACAGAGCAAAGAGTATTGCAAATTTGCATGTTTAAGTTGTGTCTCAGCAGTCTGATCGCATCTAAATAGGCTTGATGCACCTGGTTCATTGGGTAACAACTCATTTTAAGTCATATTTCCTGATGAATAATTCCCAGACTCACTCACCCAGTCTTGGTAACTTTTTACAGAGAAACGTAGCTAAAAGCGTGCTCAAAAAGTTGCTAGGGGACGTCACAGTGCCATAATTTGCACATATTCATTGATTTTGTTTTTCATGATCATTAGCTTATGAAATTATAAATTGGAGTATATGACAAAAGAAGATTTTCTGAATACACTTAGAATAAAAGACACACAGCATTTTATCTGAATAGAAAATAACAGATAAATGATAATTAGAATAATCTTTGGTCATGGCACCACAACACAACCTTTTATGCATTTATTGTAGTAAACTATATTTTCCAACAAGAACACAAACAAAAAGAAGCAGTGGTAGTGATGAGTAGTTGTGAAATAGACATGGTTACAAGATGGAATAACATGCTTTTAATACCTGGAAATATATCCAAGAAGAGCGTTTAAAAATGTAGAACAAAGTTCATGGGCTGGGATGAACAGCTGTGACCAATGATTGCTCAGTCGGAACATCGGCTATATGAATTCAGGCTTTACACACTGGGGGAGAGTCAAGTTAACCTGCTGTCCAAACTCGTGTGCCCAGCAACTGAGATGTGAGCTGGAGAGCCGTATTGAGTACAGGACAGTCTCTTAGCATCTGGTCAGAAAGTCACTAGATTTGTCACTAGGCTTTTTTTTTTTTTTTAAATTATAAATAATGCTAAAGGAGTATATAAAGTCGCCAACCCTAGTGACAAAGTTTCTTAACTTGGCTGCACTGCACTCAGTCAGTTTCAGTAACTTATCCCGGTCAGGATCGCAGCGGATGCTGGATTAATTCCCACACTGATCTGCACATTTAATCGCAAGGATGTGTGGTTCAGCTTTACTACTATATCTACAGCTCTAAAGCTGTAAGGCTGGACTGCACATCCTTATGATTTATTGTACAGGATAGAAATATAAATTGTTACATGAATTCATCGCACATGACGTTATCAGTGCTTGTTGTCCTGATTGTAACATACTATCTGTGTGTTTTGTGCAGAGCAACAGTCGGCCAGCAGTGAAAAGAAAGTGATGGAGCTGCAGGAACAGCTTGTGTCCAACAGTAAAGAATGCGAGATTCTTAAGGAGGAGAACAGCCGACTCAGTGAGTGAATGCAGCTTCACAACAGTTTACGTTTCATCATTTCCACGTTTGCTGCCTCAGAACTAAAGAAGAGCCACCTTATGTTGTGGGGTTGGGAGTTTAGTAATGAACAGCCTAAAAATAATAACAACCCTGAAGTTCTTTTTATTGTCTGTGAACATATTATACTGCCCAAAGTCAAATCCTTAAGCCAAACGATGTTGTAATATATCATACAGCAAGACGAAAGATGTTTTTATTAGCTGTCATGTGACCTTATTAGGTTTTTGAACATCCATGTTATCTACAGTCACTCTGTTGACCTGATTAAACCTTTTGTATGACTGGAGAGATGGAGATGTAATGCTACTAGATAATTGTGTTAATTCAGTAATGATACTATCATTCTGTTTAGCTGAAGAGCTCAAGAAACTTAAATCAGCTGATGATGATGAAGAAACATTACAGAAGGTAAGACTTGATTTATGTTTATGGACAGGTATTTGCCTACCAAAGAGTATATTTTGTTATACTCTGAGGGGGAAAAAGCTACCCATGCGACAGTTATTCCCAGTCTTAAAGGATGCCTTCACGTATGCAGTGTTTAGTTTGTTTGAATCGAGCCCTGGCGTGTTTTCCCCCTCGGTGTGGTTCGTTTGTGCAGGTGAGAATACAGCAGACCAAAACGACCAACTAAATCAACACAACTACAAGATGTGAACCGTAATATACCATATATTTTGAGTTGCAGTATCATTTTTGTAGATGTGAGCTGCTGAATTAAACTTCAAGCTGCAGTGCTGTAAAAATATGGTGTGTTATGGAGATTTGGATTAATGAACACAAGGAGGAAATAAACGGTTGATGCATACACAAACTAGTTATTTATATAATTATCTAGAAATTCATTTAGCTCCGACTCACTTTCTTTCCACGATCACCTTATTTTTGAGATTTCTTCGTGTACTTGGCAAAGGTTTATTACCATACTTCTGACTAATGACATTTTAAGCCCTACATCTTTTTGCTTTTTAGTTTGTTTACTTGTGTAATATGTGAAAACAAAACAAAAAAAATCAAGCCATGAGCATCAATTTCACTCTGTTGACTTGACAAACTACTAGTGCATCTCAAACAATTAGAATATCGTGAAAAAGTTCATTTTTTCGTAAT
>JAOTRR010000056.1:23643033-23657523 GCA_028570945.1 Gogo arcuatus
ATATAAACAAACTGCAATGCCATTGATTTGCCACATTCTGTAAGGACACAGAGAACTGAATCTCACTGGAAAAACATAGAGCTGGTTGTAGTTGGTAAGACTGTCTTTTATATGTGTATAGTTGTAAATGATGTAAATAGGTGTGTGTTATCTTAAATTTATTCTGCTTGTACTTCTCTTATCGCTTTGTGCTGCTTTGCTGTCTCAGATGGTTGCAGAATCGGCTGGTAAACCTGCACAAGTGGAGGAAGTGCAGAGGGAGGCACAGCAGGCTTCAGTGCAGGAGATCCAGAACCTGAGAACATCCCTGAACCAGTACCAGAGTAGAACCACGGAGCTGGAGGCACAGGTGGACAGCATGCAGAAGGTACCATCTTTATCATATTACCTTTAATTTTACCTTAAAAGGCACCCCCCAATATTTTACTATTTGGAGTTGTCCAGAAATCCTGTATTCATTAGCTAGCTCATGAATGAATTCTAAACTGTGCATGTCCAAACCTGTGTTTTGGTTACATGGAAATTTCATGTATTTCAAAACCTCATTGTTTCTGAAGGCGGAACTGTAGAAAGCTGTAAATGTAAATACCCTATTATTTTACAAAATCGCTTATTTAAAATTAAATTCCAATGTGATGTCATTTGGACTTGTATATTGATAATGGGTGAGAGAGACTTACATTACTTTTTAGGTTCTTTAGACTTGTACCTCCAGGGCAAAACAAAAGAAGCACACACATTTGTCTCACCTGATCAGCTACGTTGGGTCTTAAACTGGAGTGAAACTGTGTAGATTTTACTTTTAAGTTAAAGAAGTTTGACAAAACTATAAGAAAATTTTCTTCCCAGAAGGTAAAGAGTACATGAGAGGACTTTTGAGGTTATGTGGATGTGTGATTGTTGTGTAAACAGAGAGAGAGGTGGTATCATGTGACTGTGTGTAAGCCAGTTTGTGTTTTTGACATGCAGACAGTAGGAGAGCGGGAGGCTGAGGTGAAGAGTCTGCAGGAGCAACTCGCTCAGATTCAACCAGAGCTGACACGTCTCCGTACAGAGCTTCAGGAGAAGACCAGTCAGGAGGACCAACTAAGACAGCAGAACACTGAGAAAGAGGAGAAGACCAAGAAAGCCATTCTGGTAGCAAAGCAGAGGATCAGCCTACTGAACAGTGAGTGCAGTACACACTCCAAATACACAAGTCATGAAAATGAGACAAGCTCTATTCTTTTGAATTAAAAGTCTCAGCGGGTTTTATATTCTTGCGAACTTCGACCAGTAAATGTTATAATTTCTCAAACAGATGCATTTGCTACTTTGAAAGCCTTTTTTCCATTAGTTACAACCCAGAGATAATTAGTTAAATTAAACATGGTGTGTAGGTTTAAATCACTAGTGCAAGGTGATAGTTTTGACTTAGTTTAGCACGTTTATAATTGTGTGTGTGTGTTTGTTTGACCCAGGTGCAAAAGAGAAGCTGACGAGGGAGAATGAGGAGCTGAAGCAGCAGCGAGAAGAGTTGGAGGTGAGGATGAGTGCACTGAAGTCTCAGTATGAAGGGCGGCTTAGCCGTCAGGAACGAGAGCTGAGGGAGCTGCGAGAGCAGCAGGAAAGACACGGAGAACAACGAGATGAGCCTCTGGAGCAGGGACCAAGCAAGGTATGACTTACTGGGGAGCAGGACAACAGCACTCCACTGTTTAGCAGTAGTCCCACTGATGCACCTTTTCTTTCATACTTTAAAATGAAACGTTACTGTTTTGCTTGTACATTGTGTCTTTTTATTTTAAGTATGTTTTATTTTAGGTCTTAACCGTTCCGTTGGATTTAGTATTACACTGTGTTACATTCCTGTGGCTTATTAGAAGGCTTACTTAAATTACACTGAAAAGTTGATTTGGCTGTGTGCTTTCAAAATGAAACAAATTAACCTAAAACTAATACACTGCTCTTTTGCAGGCTCAGGAGCAGCAGAGGCCATCTGAAAGCAGACAAATCACCCTGAAGCCCACACCTGCTGCTGACAGAGGAAGGTAATGACTCAGGAACTAATGAGAGAGAGAATTGTTTATTTTTGTAGGGCTTATTTGCACAGACATCTTTGGACTGAGATGGCCATGTCAAATCAGTTTAACCACCCTAAGTCTTGGTAGTTCCTACACAGAGCTAAACAAGCAAAAAAAAAAAAAGTTACATCATGTAATATTATTTGATAAACTTTTATAATGATGGCATCTTAACTTCGCAGTGCTAGTACCAGTGAGCCACCTACAGCTAACATCAAGCCCACTCCTGTAGCTGGAGCAGCCAGCAAACCTTCGTCAATTCCAGGCAGCAAGGCCACGCCAAGAGCAAGCATCAGACCCATGATAACACCCGCTCCTGTTACCACACCAACTCCAACCGCCACAGTCATGCCCACAGCACAGACAGAGACACAGGAGGGTGAGAAACCTAAGCTCTGGTTTCATTTTCATTGCAGTTAATGTTGCTTTAAGTACCCCTGAACATGCACTTTTAGAAAATGTGACCAGTTAAAATGTGTGGGGTTTTTTTTTTTTTTTTTTTTTTGGAGTGCAGGGGTAAATTTTATTTATTGTAGCTCTTTTTGTGTGTGTTCAGTTAAATCCTAGCTAACTGTTTTTGTAATTTGGGCGCATTTTATACAAGGCCTAGCTTAATTATATCACACACTTTCTCTATTCTATCAGTTGTTTTAAATATTTATTTATCATAATCGCTACAGCTCTGCAGCCCTCTGAGGCTCCGGTGGAACATGTGACCGTCTTTGGTAGCGGTTCTGTGCGTTCCACCAGTCCAAACGTTCAGAGCACTCAGTCAATCATCACAATGCAGCAGAGCCAAGCCACGGCCTTTGTCCAGCCCACCCAGCAGCAGGCCAGTCAAGAGCCAGCAGCACCCATGGTGGAGGCAGTGCACAGCTCTCAAATGGAGAGACCGTCTACCTCCACTACTGTGTTTGGCACAGGTGAATATAAAATACAGTGAGCTCTCTCCACTATTCATGGTTCATAAATCAGTCAGGCACTGGTAGGGCCAAACACTGCACCACCTAAAGCACCAGCTTTGATTATTATTAATTAAAAATTTTACTAATTTGACCCTAAGTATGCAAGAATACTTTGAAGTGTCTCATCTGTGCAAGAGACAATTTGCATCTGGTCATGTGACCTTTCAGCACAGATGCAGACCAATATGGATGTTAAGTACTACAGAAAACGATATAATATTAAGACTTGAAGGACTGTAGATTTTGAAAACATTTATCTTGTCTTTACAAATTAAAAAGAAGACATCATGAATGACATTTCAAATAAAAACTGTTATAACATCAGTCAGTTAGCTAAGCTTGCATGAAACTGTTTTGATGGGCACAATCATGTGTAATCAATTAAGAGCCAAAAATTATAATCAAGAATAAAATATGAATAAATGTGTGTAATGTGCATGTCCAATTTGTGTGTTTTAGTGTCTGCAAGTGCAGGTTCATCTCTGCAGAAGCGTGTACGAGAGGAGGAGCTGGAAAGCACCACTGAAGTGACGGAGAGCACACAGGATGACCTTAACGATCCCCCTATGGCTAAGAAGATCTGTTTCATCCAGAGAGTCGGCCTGGAGGTGTGCTTCGTAGGAAAAACTGTTTTATTTTATGTCTGGGTGTACAGGGTGGCTATGAACAACTAATGTAAAATAGATGGATTATAATAGGACGTATACATAAATATGTCAGCTTGCATGTTACAGAACTTGCTACAGGGTAAAAACGCATCTTGTTTAAGTTAAATTCTTAAATTAGCTGTTACACCATGCAAGGTTTGTTTGCTAAGTTTGCCAAAGAGAGTTTATAGCCAGGTCTAGCAGAAATAAGAGCTAGATACTGTGTATGTAGTGTAGCTCTGTTACTAGCTTGTAGTTTTTAGGTGAAGCGCTGTCTAAGAAGGATATTTTGTCTCAGCAGGAGGATATCGGCACTGAGGAGAGTAATGATGCAGAAGCTGAAGCTCCTGAAGGTACACTGGAAGCCCCAGATGCTAGTGAGGTAAATCATGCTACATTTTGTGCAAATAAGTGCCTGAACGCTGGGACTGAGGCAGGAATTAGCATCATACACTGATACACATAATCTGTGAGGTTGTGTTATATTGAATCACAGAACAACTTCTGTTAACCTGCAAACAAAGTGACATCCAGAATTGTGTAAAAATAACAAAATCCATATATTTTATTTAAAAGTGCTGTTCAAATAAAATTGAGTTGAATAAGGAATTTCGGTGCCTTCAGAAAAAGATCTTATTGTAAGAATATACAAATGCTGCCGAACTAGGCAGCTTGCTTTTTTTTTTTTTTTAAAGGTTGTATGAATATTTAAAGACTGACTTTCTGTATGTGTTTTTGTGTCTTACAGGAGGGCTATAATGTATTAGGTGTAGAAGAGACCCTGTCTCAGTCTGTTCCCTTGGATCAAGTGAGTGAGTCTCAAGAATCAACCTACGAACACAGGCACGATGTCATTGTCATTGAGACAGACAGCAACAGTGAGGAAGAGGGGGGTGGAGCAGAGGCTGGACAGGTCAGATACTTGGCAGGAAAATTATAGAAGTACCTTTAATGTTTGTATTTAATATCAACATTCCTCATGCCTTATGAACAAAAATCTGTTTTAAAACATTCATGAACAATCTGTAGTAATTAACATTTAATGAACTGGAGAAGTGTTCTCTGATGTTTAGATTTTGGATGTTTCTGACATCTTTGTTTATCCTGTCCCTCCTTTAGCAGTATGGAGAGGAGGAGGATGAAGATGAGGATGGAGCAATGGCAGAGGGAGAAGAGAGTAACGAAGGCAGTGGAGATGTCAATGAGCCATTTGAGGGCGAGGACACCGAGGTACAACATGTTATTTAAAAAAAAAAAGTTTAGCACAGATTTTAATTTGTATTCTGAGAGAAGGGACTTGGTTTGGTTTCAAATGTTTCTTTAGTTCTGCATTGGAGCTACAAAGCTAATGCTGCTAACAATGGAAGTTTATAATTATTGATTTAGCTTAATGCATGCTGCATGCCTAAATCATTACACTTTTCCTCCAAAACAATTTTTATTACATTAAAAAGGTGTTTATTTTTAATAACTATTTTGCATTTTCACTTTCCTATATTGGAAATGACTGTTTAATTCAAGTTATGAATCCAATTCATGTTTTTACCTTTTAGTATATGAACTTATATTTTTTTAGATATTTGTTTTTAGTCTTTAAATAATCTAAATAATGGTGCATCTGGTCTGTTTGTTGTGCTCTATCACAGACAGCTGAGGCCACCGAGCCAGGCACTGAGAATGAGGAGAGTCAGGGAGCATCAGACTCCACCCAGAAACATGCTGATTCTCAGAGCAGTGGTACTGTTACACACGCATACACATGTACATAATTTCACTATATGAAAATATGCATAATTATGCAAATTATTGCAATTATTGCTATTATTATTATAAATTATGCAAATATGCATAATGCCTTGTTATGTAAATGACCTTGTTAAAGTTTCAGAATAATGATCGCTGCCTCTCACTGCTTTAACCATGCCTGATTCTAACCAAAATCAATTAGCTTTTGTTATTCATAAGCAGTGAATAACATTTTTAAGCAAGCTTATTTAATTTTGACTGTGCGTGTGCAGGTGAAGCAAGCGTCAGCACCATGGAGCAGTCTCCTGCAGTTGAGCCTGTGAGGGAGGTGCAGCCTTCCCCCTGCACGACCTCCAGCAGCTCCTTGTGCTCCCAGGTCCCCCGACTGCCCCAGTCACCCCGCAGACCTCATCAGACACCCCCACCTCGCCTCAACATCCACCCAGTCCCTGAACTCGGACCCCCACTCATACAGGTACAGTATTCCTACTTCCACTATGTAAGGAAAATGCAAGTCATTTTGTTTATTTAATGTTTTTATAACCTCTCTATTGTTTCCTGTCATCTAGTCAAAAAAAATCAAAGCAGCTAAATCAGATATGTAATAAATTTTGATCTGTGTTCTTTAAATATGTCTTTAGATTTTATAGCAACAGTATAATAATAGTAAATATCTGCAATATTAATAGATATGGATACACAAAGCAATTCCCATGCATATGGATCATCCTGGCATATTAAGCTCATCCTAATAAAGTGTAATTTGATTACTTCTCTGGAAGAACGTTTGAAAGTAAATTTGTGGTTTTCTTGTTTGTTTGTTTATTACAGAGGCAGTCAGGCCAGACAAGACGCCCATCAACGAGCCGTGTACCCCAACTCACACCTGGGATAGGAAGCATGGTAAGACTCTCTCCCTCCTTCTGTCTGTGTATGATATTTAATGTTTTATGTTTTTCTTTTAAATTCGCACATGGTGAAACTCCCTCTTTTGTTTTCCCCATACTATTTCTCCAGCAGCAACACTTCTTTGATGATGATGATCGTATGGTTCCCAGCACTCCAACTCTAGTGGTTCCTCACCGTAATGATGGCTTTGCTGAGGCTATTCAGTAAGTAAAAATATCTTTCTGGCTAAGGTTAGCTGTAGTCTGGTCTTTAGCTGGATCTTTCTTTTTTATTAGCCAAGCATCCATTTCTTGTGGCGGAAACCATGAGAGTGGTACAAAACCAACAATGTGGCTCAAAGCTGTACTGCAGATATAAATCTTAAATAAAAGGTTATGGAAGCAGTTTTGCAAATTTATTTGGTGACATAAAATCTCTTGCGACCCACCTGTGGTTTGTGACCCAGTCTTTGTGAATGGATACCTTATGGTATAAATCTCTTACAATAGCACTATGATAACCTTAATCGGCTTATATGATGATATCTCAAGCTTGGGACTGTTAATTAGCCTGATAAAGTTGAGTCGTTTTGATGTAGCAAATGCTAGCTTCACAGTTTGGATGTGGTGTTAACGTTATTTCCATGGAGTCTAACGGTAGCTAGTGTACTACTTATAAGTGGAATTTGGAAAAACGTTACTGCTCTGGGACTACTCATTTAATATTACTAGCATTACCATTTTGCTGACAATTGCAACATAAATTGAGCTCCTCAGCCAAAGTGCCAACTTAATGTTAACGTCAGCCTCTCATGGTTCCATTTTCTTTATGCTAAGATAATATTCCCCCCTGAAAGCACCTTTTTCACCCCTGATTAGTTTGCACCCCTGAATAAAATTCTGTCTACTTTTGATACAAAATTATAGTGTTACTGCGTTGTCCATTCTGTTTTTGTCAGTCAGGGAAGCAAAAAAAAAAAAAAGTGTGAGATATATAAGAATTTCCAGCCAAAGAAAGTCAGTCTAATGCAAAATTTAAAAACCTTTTAATTTTTTCATTTTACTTTCAATTTTTTTTTTTTTTTGTAGCATTTAAATTGCAACATTTCATTATATGTATAACGTTGATGGATGTTTGTTCCCCTTTAACCATGTGTTTGTCACTTCCTGTACTCTGTGTCTCTCTCAGTTCTCCTCAGGTTGCTGGAGTCCCTCGGTTCCGTTTCGGTCCTCCAGAGGACATGATTCCTCAGACAAGCTCATCTCACTCTGATCTGGGTCAGCTGGCATCTCAGGGTGGTAAGTTTCTCAAAGCATCACATGGTTTCTGTCATTCTTTCTTTAATCAGTTTTCACCACCTGTTTAAATGTTTCTATGCATGTGTTATGTGTAGTTGTTATACACTGTGTAAACACTATATGAGTATAATGTAAAAATTGTGTGTCAGGTTTGGGCATGTATGAGAGTCCTCTCTTTCTGGCTGCTCATGATGAAGAGTCTGGAGGCAGGAGTGTTCCCACCACCCCTCTGCAGGTCGCAGCTCCAGGTAGCCGGTCAGATCATTTGTCAGTTGATCACAAGATTGCCTTCAGCTGTTGTCTTTTACTCATTTTTTTATTGAACCTTTTTTTTTTTGTTTTGTTGTGTTTTGTTTGTAAAGTGAGTGTTTTTGCTGAGAGTCAGCCCTCAGATGTGGCCGAGCCAGCCTCACAGTCTGTCCCTATGGTCAGCACGTCCACGGCAGCCATGAGCGGACCTGGAGAAGCTGTTCCTGGGGATGATGCTGATGATGTGTTTATGGCAGAAGCGGAAAGTGAAGGGTGAGGGGTCATGACCATTATTTGGATATTGGCCACATCTGGTTGTTGTGGTGGGGTTTTTTTGTTTGTTAGTTTTTTGTGTGAAGTGGTGCATTGTTGGTTTATGTTTATTCCCTGTGTTAAAATGTTTGATGGAGCAATTTGTGTTCTCAGGAAGCAAATTAAAGGCAATCCCTCATTTTACATTATTAAGTCTAATGAGATTTTTGTGTGTGTGTGTGTGTGTATGTGCAGAACGAGTGGTGAGGCATCATTGGAGAGCCAGTCTGAACTGGAGCCTGCTCAGCCTTCTGATGACGCAAGCCTGCCTTCCACCAGCCAAGAGCCAACCTCCAGCTCTGCTCCAGGTATACACAACTTACACACACACACACACACACACACGACTTTAACATTTCAGGTTGAAGGCCTTAAGAACTATAATATTAACTTTGATTTTTAGCAACACTTTGTTTAGCAACAATTAATCTAATGTCTTGTCTTTAATATCACATCACACACAAAACAGAATCACTGAGGTTAAACTGAGGCTAGTGTTAGCTACCCGTTGCTGAGCTAGCATGCAGTGTACACATCAGTGAGTTGTACATGTGGTACACATCTCAGAGTATGCAAATGACTCTGAATTGCACAGCAAACTATATTCAACACACGTAATTACAAATTAGGTCCTAACCATTGAAAAATTCTTAATACTTAAAGTATTGAATTGAATTTGCGGATACCTGCAGAACATGGTCCTGTTCATAACCATGTTTCTGCAGACACCAGCAGCAGTCAGCAGCCCAGACCTGCAGAGAGAGCTCGCAGAGAGAATGCACAGCCCCCGCGCAGAGCCCAGCTTATCAGGAGAGGTATTTAAGTATCTCGTTACTGTCCAGTCTTTCAGCTAGACTCCTGCCCCTCATACTGCAAAATGCAAAGACTCGCATCATCTCATATCACCTCGTGAGACTAAAATCAGTCCGTCCATGCAAGCACCACGAATTTTATATAAGCATGGTACTTTGTAGTGATGACAGTGTGTGTCCTGGTATCACAAACCAATAAAGTTTAAAGGCAGTTCTTGGTCTGCTTAGGATGAAAATGCCCACCACAGAATGGTCCAATATAAAAAAATATTTGTCATTTGTCAAAAAAAAAAGAAAAAGGTTGATGCATTATGCTTAGATTTTTACTCATTTCATTTCATTCATCAGATGCTTTGTGGATATGTTTTTCAGGATATGTTTTATATAGATTGAATTGTCAATATTGGGAAAGTTACATGAAGAACACCAATACACAAAACACGCAAGATCAACAAAGCCATTTTAATATTTAATGAAGCAAAGTATAAATGCAGAAAATGCAACTTTGGAGCATGACATCATTCATTTTAGGGGCATTAGGTCAGAACCCTAATGGAAAATCATTAATGAGTCTATTTTCAGTGTGTTTTTGACTTTTTTTTTTTCTTCTCTAATTTCTTTTTCCTTCACTCTCCCCCCCTCAGGTATAGGCTATCCACGTGGTGGCCGTGGCCGAGGATTCAACAGAGGCACGCCGTTCTGATCACATCTCGGTACTAGTTGTGAAATCTCCATCCAACCATGTTTTAAATTCAGTGCACCAGTTTTGTACATATACATTTTTTTGTTCTGTAGTTAGCTTCAGTTTGCTTAATTATGATTTCAAATTGCTATTTTGTACTTTATGAATGATGTTCAGTTGCTAATAATGAATAAAGCTGTTCAATGTTTTTGTTAATAAAAGGTGGCTTGCTGATGAATGCCAAGCTCAGGTTTGTCTTTGCTTTTGGTTTATCTATTGAGGACAGCTGAGCCAGTTTCTGACGTCATTTTCAGCAGATGGCTTTGCAGGAGACGCCAGAACAGGAATCTCACCACTGATCTTAACGCTGAAGACTTTAGCTGTAAAGAAGAACAAAGAAAAAAATTACCTTTTCTTAGATACAGAAGAGATCTTCTCTTTCCTATTTAAATGAAGGGGCGGGGGCAAGGGGGGACAGACTAAAGCAAATATCGGACACCGCTGTGTGGATGTGGTGTTTTTTTTTTTTGTTTGTTTGTTTGTTTTTTTTGTCTCTGGCAGTATTTGGCTGAAAAAGCCAGCTTTTGCTTGGTGGGTGGATAAAAGTAGACTTACGCCAGGAGAAGACGTAGTGTTCGAACCCATCAGGCTTTCTTGAGTTGGGCATGGAGAGAGCGGAGGTCACCGGGGTGGGGAATCCCTTCCACTTCAGGGAAATGTTGATCTCTCCAGAGAGACGGACTTTTGAAGAAATGTTGTAGGTGTTAAGGAGGGCAAGGTTTTAAAGCAATCCATGAATTTTACTGCTCATATGTCTAGTGGCCAGTTACCGATAATGGATTTGTTAGTTAGAATTTTGATGCTTTTTGGAGTAAAAAAATCTCAAGGTTTGAAATAAGTCTGCCTACCTGCAGATATAATAGACGTGACCAGTAACTGGAATTATTACTATATGACCTGGATCAATGAATCTTTGTCATAGCAAGGAATTCAGATATTTTCTAAATATTATTTATAATTTGAATTTGTATATCATGGTACAATAAAAAAGTGTTGATTAATTTTCTATAGCAGCAGCTCTGATGATAGTGCGGACTCACCTGGTTGGTGATTCTTAGCAGACGTGAGGTTCTTTCCTTTTTTTCTGGTGCACGTCGGCCCACTTCCAGCAGGGTAGGTGAGTTTCTGCACTATACCTCCTAGAGAAAAGGCAATATGATTGATAGTGTTTATTGATTGTAGAATGATATGAGAGAATAGCGATTAGCCTAATCTAGGATGGGGCTGAGGCAAAGTGAGGAGTTAATGTATATTGTTCTGAATCATGATCTGACCCTTCACCTTTCTTGAAGAAGTAAACAATCTCAGGCCTTTTCCTATTGGCAGGGACAGAGAGAGCAGCAACAATTCTTCCAGAGAGCCCTCCGAAGTCGTTAGACACAGATCTGGGGTAGCCAGGCTCCATCACGCCATTCTGAAAACTCCAGTAGTTATCACCCTGTGCAGAGAGAAGAAAAACTGTTTAGGTGTTGAGTCCATCTCACTCTGATAAGTGCTAACGGCAAGATGAGACCAATTTGAACAAATTACAATATAGCATTTTCATATAATCCTAATTGCCTAATTTTATAGCACAGTTTAAGAATGTATTTATTATAACAAGCATTACACAATTTAGAATGTTATTGCCTTTTTTTTTCCTTGCGAAGGGTGCCAATAATTCAGAAACAGATTTAAGTGTTTCCCCTCTTTAAATTTTTTTTTTTTAAATCAGGGTTGTTAAACTCTGATTATGGAAAGCTGTAGTCTAGCACAGTTTAGTGATTATCCTGTTCAACATATCTACTTAACCTGGTGATTACCTGATGAGCTGAATCAAGTGCTTTTAATTTGGGAAATCACTAAACTGTGTTTGACTCTGAACCTCCAGAAGCAAAGTTTGACATCCATGATTTAAATTCGAGGGTCTGAAATAAAACTGAAGACCTTGATAATGTAGGTCTTGCTCTCGCAGTTGCAGCGAGTGAAGGCTGTGTCGATAGGTGAGGGAATGCCCAGGTCTGCTGTAATACTGCGAGCAGGACCAGCTGCTCTGGTGTTGGGGTCCAGGATCCAGAAGAAATGACCTGAGAATGAAGGAGAGTTAAAACACAGGAATATTCTTTATATACAGGATTAACCTACTGTTCTGTTTGGATCAAACGTTTTACTCTATGTACTATTTTGCAAATGAAAATGAGAATCATTTTTATTAATTATATTTCTATGTTGAGATTATGGTCAGGTCATTGTGACCTGGAGAGTAAAGTAAAATAAAAGTATTAAATAGCATTCATCATAAAAGTAAGTAAAGGTAGTAATTTGTCATTTGAAAGGTGAAGTTTTGTCATTGTCATTCTGTAACAGTCATATCTTTTTGTTTACAAAGACCTTCCATCAAGAATATACCCAAATATAGGAAGGGCTAAACGTTGTGTGGGTATAAAAATAAAGTGCAGGTCTTGGTCAGGAGGAAAAAATGAACAGAAATGTTGAATTGAAGTGAAATTAGTCAGTTACCTTGGAAAACAATGATGGAGCCATTGAATGGTGAGGTCACAGCGTTGATCGGGAGGCCATTGCAGAGGTCAGGGTTAGAGCTCGGGTCTTTTAATGGAGAAATTTAAAGTATAAGTATAGTTTTTGATAAATGATGAACCAGCTACTGGTAGTGTACTTAGACACAGGATGCCTGCGGACACAAACCTTTTTTCATTATACTCAAGCTGTCCGTGTCTGAGCAACTTTTTGCTTTATATGCTTATAAATATGCTTGGAAAAATAAAACCCAGTTCTGTGATACCACACATCATAACTCTAAGTGCATTCCTTACGTGGCTGTCGTGCTGCGTTGGCGGCCTCCAGAGCTTCAGCTATATCCGTTAGTGTGCTTGGTCTTCCAACCGAAGGCTCAGAGACGCCAGATGGTTGATTTGGGTCTGCACTTGCTTGACCGCTGATGGAGACGGAAACCTGGATGTGTCCATCTGCAAGGGCTTCTCCTGGAGATGACGGTGGGCCTGAAGTTAAAACGGAGAAGAACAGCTACAGTTCAGATTAGATCAGTTGAGACGTTTGTGTTGTCCAGGCCAACACCTCACACTTCATCTCTGACTGGAAGGAGTCTATGATACTGATACTGCTAACAAAGATATACTCTGTGTAGCCACCGGATGAAATCTGAGCTAACATCCCAGACCAGAATACTCACCCAGAGTGAGGCTGTTTTAAAGAATATTAAAGCTAATATTAATATAATGGTCTTCAAATCAAGGTTTATAAGAGACAGTGGAATATGTGGTAGTTAAAGTGCATGTCTAGTCTATGATAGATAATACACTTTCATGAGTTGCTTCATTTGCTGTGGCTTATATAAGAAGTTTTTCTTTTTGGATTTACATATGCAGTCATCTAAAATTAAGACAATAAACAAACCATTTTTCAGCGTTTGGTTGGAAAGCGTCAACGCTTCACGAAGCATCATCTCATCTCCATCACTGTCTGCTGCTGTGCTAATTTATCATTCATCTCAATAAAAGGTTCTCAACACAACTTCATAAAATGGGATTTTTAAATGAAGAAGCTTGTTAAGACATAGTCCTGGGCTGATCTTGAGTCTTACCTGGTGTGTTTTCCTCAGGCTTTGCAGGAGGAAGATAAGCATCAACAGTAGGAGGTGCTGTAAGATCTTCAGTCAGTGGCACTAGCTCCACAACACTTCCTCCTGTGAAAACAAACATGAGACCATAACTGTCTGATAAGCCACTGGGATCTGATTCTTCTCACAGCTCCCCCAGGATACCCAGAGTGTAGAGGTTTCAAGGCCATGTTTAGGCACATACATAAGGCTCAATTATAGTAATGGCAAGTGACCCAGTTGTAGTTTTTAAAGGCATAACAAAATGCAACCAATTTTGAGCCAAATGTGGCCCAGATGTACGCTCTACTACATATCATGCCTATTACATCAAGGAAGAGTTCTGCATCATCTCAGGGTGATATGTGACACAGATGAAGAGATCGCTATGCATTTTGAGCATGCTCAGAAAAAGTTACAAGTGAATAAATGTGCAAATCATACTCAGTCATTTATCACATTTATACGGTGCTCTGGGCTTCTGATTGTCCATGCAGGTGAAACTCACCGTCTACAATAGCACCTGGAGCGTATTGACCATGAGGGAGTGCTGATCTGAACTCGCCGTTAGCACAACCTAAATACACACCTGTGACAATAAAATCCTTAATTGTACCTTCTGTTAAAGAGATACATACGAATACGAATTAAAAAAAAAAAATTGCTGATTTGCTAAATAAAATGGAGAGAATGACATGACATGTTAGGAGCTGCATATATCACCTAGATTATAATGTGTGCAATACAGAGAAGGAGGTTTTACAGAAACTGCTATCTACTTTAACTGATGCTGTGATAGTGAGCTACTGAGTTCAGTCTCCTTTTTAATTTTTCTCATTCATTTTGTACGTTATAATCTACTGAGTTGCCAGCTTATTAGTCACTGTATAAGTGTACCTAATAAACTTCAGGCTCAGTGTAAATGTCTTTTACTATCTATACCTGTGTGTTCAAAAAGAAACCTTTTTAACTTTTTTAATATTAATTGCTCTTAATATTCAGTTTTTTTGTTGCAAAACATTAAGCTGCATTTAAAAAAAATAACACAATGGCATCCTATACACACGCACATTTAATAGTTAATAATAATCATTATTAAATACAGTTCAATGAATTTCTAACAGAACATGCTGTTTAATATATATATATATA
>JAOTRR010000056.1:23769469-23781285 GCA_028570945.1 Gogo arcuatus
CTCTCTCTCTCTCTCTCTCTCTCTCTCTCTCTCTCTCTCTCTCTCTCTCATACTTATTTACTTTGTCCCTCTTGTTCTGTGTAAAAAGAGGAAAAACATATGATGATTATAGATTGTTGGAATTTTTAAGGCAGTTAAATAGGAAAGAGTTAGGTGTCCGTGGAAGCCAGAGTTAAAATCCCAGGAAGACTGAAGCAGCAATCAACCAAGACAAGTCTCAGTGAAATTCCCAGGAAAGCTTTTTGGAGGCTCATGCAAACAAAATTTTGAAAAATCTTTAACATATTGAAAGGAAAAGAAGATGTAAAGCCTGAAGTTATTGAAGAAGAATAAACTAAGGAAATTAGGGTGATTTTTAAAATTAGGGAGCCGTTGATTATTCATGCTGAGGACACAATTCTTTGATAAATTAATAGCATAGTACATCTATCCATCCATCTGTCCACCCGCCCGCGTGCACGGTCACGGGGGAAACTGGAGCCAATCCCAGCTGACTTCGGGCCAGAGATGGGGTACACCCTGGGCAGGTCACCAATCTATCACAGGGCTAACACAGAGATAAACAACCATTCACACTCGCATTCACATCTATGGACAATTTGGAGGAGACAGTTGTCTTAATCCGCATGTCTTGGGACTGTGGGGGAAACCGGAGCACCCAGAGGAAACCCACACGGGCATGGGGTGAACATGCAAACTCCATAGAGAAAGACCCCAGTCATCCACAAAGTTCGAACCCAGAACCTTCTTGCTGTGAGGTGACTGCTAACCAGTGCTAGCGTAGTACAATGTATTGTTATATACAGTTTCTGTAAATTTACACTCGCACAGTACCTGTTAGTGATTTAGTAGAGACAGCGTAAGCAGAGAAAACACTGACGATAAACTCAAGTGAAAATTCTACCAAATGCACTGGTTTTTAATGACAAATTCTGAGTAACTGGGCTCTCATGGCAAAAAAGGCTACAAGTCTGATAGGTGCAATGCCACAATGTTATTGTAGAAGAGTGTCTATAATGCCCTTGGTTTTGAGTGTAAAAATGCCCTCTAACATCATGTACACACACAGTACTCTTTCTCACTTTGTTCACTCTGTAGATTCTCACTTTGTGTTTGTTGCATTGCTGTGGAGCAGCTCTCAGCTCATCTGAGTGTCTAAATCCACAGAGCTCACCTGAGGCCACCTCTTTAAGCCCCATTTCCTAGAAGCCAGCTGGTAATTGTTGAGATTTGCCCTGGGGTGTCGCAGAACAAGTGCAGCAGGAGTGTGTTTGCCTCTACATGGCTCTGGTGTTTGTCTCCCACAGCTTTACTGAGCTCTGAAGGAGAGGTGTTGTTTTGAAACCCTGTGATTGAGTTTACATTTCAGCTATCCTCCTCTGACTTTTGTGTGTGTGTGTGTGTGTGTGTGTGTTGCGTGGATCAGTATGAGCTACAGCATAACCAAGGCACGAAATCACACTCCTGCCATTCATTCACACATATTCACTACACACTCACTACCAATCACAGTGGAGGTGTGCGAGCAGTTTGGACACTATATTCTGACAAAACCTTTCCAATTCTGCTTTACACCACCCCATCCGAAATGCTTTTCCGATACGCTGAAAGTATCAGAAACCTGTTCTAAGTCAGGATTTATTATATTAGGCATGTAAAAAAAAAAATCTCAGTATACATGTATAGTATAGTAAAGCCTGAGTGACTTGCACTGTGCAGTACAGCAGCATGTGATATGGTCATTTATGAGCAAATTATAAACAAACGTGTGGAAAACTGCTTGTACAACCTGTGTAAGTAGACTTCCGTGGCAAATGCATTTGTGTGCATCCCAGTAAAATACTGTTTGAAAATCGCTGAAACATCACCTGTAAATGTAGGCCCATAGTGTCCTGCGTTTTAAGATTGAAAATGCTACCTGTCTCTCTTATTCTCCTTCCCTGTCTCTCTGTCCCTCCCTCTCTCTCTGTATCCCTGGGCCAGGACAGCAGGGAGGGGACGGAGGAGCTCCAGCCGGATGAAGTGGCTCAGTGGTGGGGTGAATGGAGCAGCTGGTCAACCTGTAGCTGGACGTGTGGAGGAGGCGTTCGCTCACAGGAGCGCCACTGTCTGCAGCAGAGGTTAGACATCCAGCAAAACACATTAACACTAGACCTGCATTTCAGTGTGCTGTTTCCCCTTGGTTACATCTCTGCCAGTTTCTGGGCAATTTGATCATACTTGAATATTGTGAAATGGATAACGCACAGCTCTGGGTGAGGAGGGAGAGTTAATGAAGATGTTTTGACCACTAATGCTAAGACGAGGCTCAGAACTTGAAAAAATGGACCTTCTGATCTAACCTCCCCTTAGATTGGGCTTGCTAATTAGCTGTGCAAAGTTTGTTACTCCTCCATCAGTATGACCCTTTTGTGAACCTACGCCTTACCCTGGCTAGCATCACCCACCACAGCCTGTAGGTTACAACTCCATTTCATTTTGGATTAAATGGCCCTGAAAGCTCACTGCAATTACATTTTGTTAAGCCCAGGCTTCATAACTGCTGCAATCTGCTTTCACTTCCAGAGGTGTCTGCAGTTTACCACATGATATACTTGTTAAATTTGGAAAACAACACTTAAGAAAATGATTCTGACATTTATTGAAGATGCTGACTTGTGTGTAACAGTTAATGATCCTAAACTGAGAGTAAATGAGTAGAGACTGATGTTTTTTTCCCCACAGAAAAAGCTAAGTACATATCAAATGAGAAATGTAAAACAAACCTGTCCTCAGATACTAATTATGCTGGCCATTTTTGATTTATATTTATCATTTGGCAGTCTTGCCTATCCAAATGGAGGCAGAATTCAGTTCAATCAGGTGGAACATTGTGCAGATTGTGTTTGAATGAATACATTATTAAAGTGATGTGGTTAGAAGTGCTGCTACAATATACACAATACAGCTCCTTCCCTTTTAGAACAGTGCGTGAGCAGTAGAGCACAGAGACATGTTTGTGACGACGTGTGACTCACTCAGAGTTCACTTATTGATTTTTAGTGGTAGAAATAACTAGTTGACTGGCAGAATTTACAGTGAATATATCTTCTGTCTTCCCTGTCAGTATATTTTATGTCAATATTTTGATGGTAATCTCATAAAAGTGGAAACTTGGATACAAGTGTTCACATTTTTTTTATTTCACGTTTACAGCATTTAGCAGACGTCCTTATCCAGAACAATTTACAGAAGTGTTTTATAGTCTCCATCAGAAATATGTCCTCATGCTAGTTCAATAGGTCTAAGAATACTGTCAAGCTAAACCCTGTGAGAGAGAAGTTAGTATAGCAAGAAAACACACAAATCAAGGATTTTTGAAAAATGTTAGTGTACATTTAAGCGCTCTGCATTTTAAATGCCAACGGTCATTAACTGTCTACAACTACAATCATTTAAAACCATGAAAAGGATAATCATTCATCTTGAGCATCTAGTTAATTTGGATAGATTTCGGTGGAGTTTACACTTTACGTACTGTACGTTCATGTAAAAAACGCAGCAGGGCGGGTGGGTGCGTGTCACAGCTGGTGTGGATTTAAACATGGTTAAAATACAAGCCTGAGCGCAACCAAAAGACACTTCATAAAGACTGTAGGAGTAAATTGGCCCTTTAGTACTGTCTAATGTGTTGTTTGTTCTATACATACAATTAAATGTGTATTTGGTTAATATTTGGGTGAAGTAGCCTGTTTCCATATGCTGAAGTGGAGTCATACATATTGAACATTAGACCACCAAACGCAGTTGCAAGGAATGGGATAGAACTTATAATGCTGTGCTTTTCAGGAAAAGAAGAGTATATTTTCCTATGTTTTATCCCACATTTGGTCATTTCCAGTTTCCAGTTTCTTCTCTGTCAATCACAGAGACACAAAGCAGCAGTTAGCACTTTCCTGTGCGAGTGTGTTCAGCTGCTCCATGACATAGCATAAGCAGAAATTTGAAAAGATGTGGCAACAGGCTTCACGTGTCTCAGAAGAAGAACATGCTAACCCTCAACCTCCATGAATGGTAACTGTTGTGATGGGGTACTAGTGAGTGGGAATTGAGAAATGACCAAATGTTTGATAAGACAAAGGAAAATATTCTCTTCTTTTCCCGACAAGCACAGCATTATAAGCAAGGCTGAACATACTTTCTTCCTCAACACCTAGTTGGTGTTACTCTGCACAAGCATGGGAGCATCGTTAGGAGGTGTGGCCCAAACTTTAAGGATGGAAATGTACCTTAGAAATTATTCAGATGATAATATACAATAGTTCCAGTTTAATTTCTATGTTTAATTTATTTAATACAAACTTGTTGGCTCTTTTAAGTAACAGTATGAGGTGACTGTATGATGATGGTATACCTGATATTAAACTGGCAGGTATAAGGTTTTCCTTAAACTTCAGAGACCAAAAATGTCTTTGCTGGCCATAAAAGACCATGCATTATTAGCAAGAAGGGAGAGATTTCTCCTCTTATAACCCCAAGGATGAGAGAAATGGTATGTCTATGGGTCATTAATTAACCAAATCACCGGCCCACATGACACCAGCAATTCTGTCCAGACAAACATACTTATAAAATGCCTTTTAGAGCAAATGGGCGACCGCTTTAGGAAGATTCCTCTGCCGATAAGGGCTCATGTTGAGCTAGGCCAGCTGGCCCCCATTAGCACTCCCCTGTGTGAGAGTGAAGGAGTGAGTGAGTGTGTGTGTGTATATGTGCACACGCTGGGGAGGGGGATCTCAGTGGTGAAATAGAAAGATGAGGAGGAGGCCCATCTGGAGTGGGCTGAAAGGGGCGAACAAGCCTGGGAAAGTTGCACATGTATAAGCCAGGTAGTCTCTCGTGAGAGAAGCAGCGTAGCGTGTATCAGATACAGAGTGTCTGATGCAAGATGGCATGGAGGCTAGCAAATAAATTAAGGATGGCTTTAGTTCTGGAGGGAAATATAAAAATGACTTAATACTACATATTGCAAAATAATGTGTAACGTTATTGCGGAATATTGTGTTCAATTCCAAAAAAAAAAAACCCCTGTCATGAATATCTGCACATGCCTGAAAAAGTGCTTTCAGTGCCCTAAGTCAAGTCTTCATTCATAATCAGCAGTGCAACTACACCACACATGTGAGTTTAATTAAAATTGTAGATCTTAAGGCTCTCAGAGTTACAGATGTGTGACAAATTAAAGGAAAACAAAACCAGCATAAAATGTGTTAGTAAAGTGCTGGGCCACTACGAGTTGCCAGAACAGCTTTAATGTGCATGGACATAGTTTCTACAAGTCACTGGAACTGTACTAGAAGGATGGGAACCAACCATTCTTCTAAAACAGATTCCCTCAGCTGATGTTTCGATGATGGTCGTGGAGAATCCTGTCTAACACATCCCTCCAAAATCACCCATAAAGTGTTCAGTTGGGTTGACTGTGAATGCCATGGCATTTGATTTATGATCATTTTATCCTAATCAGCTTTCCTTTAATTCGTCACCCATGTGTATGTAGTAGTGGGATTATTTTGCCAAACAAGTGCCAAAGAGTCAGGGTAACATTTGTCCCATGGCAGCATGCAACCATGCATACCAATGAAACAAGCAATTAAGAGCAACACCGAGCTGTGATTTATATAATTCTTTTGCAGTCACCTTGCAGATAAACAAATAAAGAGACAAAAAAAAAAGCTAGCAAGATTTCATTAAGAGAAAACCACAGCCTGAAACACTGGTCAGCGACTTACTGCCTTTTTGCTGAGCATGCATGGACAATTTGCTACTTCAGAAACTTTCTTAGGGAGGATAGGGACTATGGCTACACAGTCATCATCTCCCCAGAAGTTCATATACTGGTTTATTTCCCATAGTCATATTAATGCACTGAAATAGCTAATTTGCTCATCATGAGCCGAATTTTAGCCTCATCAATTACGGTTCCAGGCATGACACTTTATTACGTTTACACTTTATTTGATTTGTCTACCCTTGCTTCTATAGGTGTATTTTTTTTTTAACCTGTAATGTTTTCTTCCTAGGCTCACTACCACACACAACATTAACAGTTCCTTCTGTGCTGGATCGCATAAGCAGTATCAATTGTGTACTAACCAGGTAGGGTTGCACTTTAATGTCTGTGTTTTATGTGATTTGGAATCCCTGAAGTAGGGCTGAGTGAAATTAAAGGATAAGGAGAAACTGTGTGAACTGCGTTCTGCCAAAGCTGGCTGGAATACACATGCATTCTGACATGTTAGTTTAATGCTGTAATATGTGCAAGCTGTTTGCCATGCTGCCTGCTGTGTGAGCGGTGTAATTATTGATGTATTTATTGCCTAGCCATGCCCCAACAGCAGAATTGGCTTCAAACAGCACCAGTGCTCCCAGTTCAACTCCAAAGCTTTCAGCAGGAAACACTATGAGTGGGTTCCCCTCTATCCAGGTAAAAACACCTTTCTGGTTATATGACTACGAAGGAGATTTCAGACACATGGGTGGGACAAACTTTCTTTCTGAGTTCAGATGGAAGTATGCCTGTTTCATTTGCTCAGTGTTCATTGCTATAATGAAGGGACATAATGGTAAATTCCACAAGGGCTAGCTTGGCCTTAGAACCCAGTTATTATAGAAACCATTCAGCCAAAACAAAATTTATACAATTTGTGATCAGCCATGACATGTATCATGACGTTTGCTTTTAAACACTGGACACAGGGCTCAGTAATACTATTTATAGATAAAGAGTCCCATAAAAAGCAGAACAAGTGCATTAAAAATTAATATTTTTAAAAATATAAAATGAAAAAATTACAGTGGTGGCTCAGAGCTTAGGGCTTTGGACTTCTGAAGCTGTCTGAGTCCTTGAGCAAGACCCTTAACTCTCATCTGCTCAACTCAATTGTAAGTCACTTTGGAGAAAAGCATCTGCCAAAGTGACTGCAATGTGAACGAGTGTAGTAGACTAATTGGAACTACAGACAGGTGACAAATTGAAGGAAAAACCAATATGCGGTGTCTTAGTAAGATGTTGGGACACCACGAGCTAACAGAACAGCTCAGTGTGTTGTAATAAGCATGTTTGAGGAGAGTGTAAGACACAGTCAGAGCTCCTGCCAGTTTCTGTCACCTGTTCTCCTCACCTTTGCTTTCCTGACGGTCTGAATCACCAGAAGCCTTTTCGAATGATAGCGCATGTCAGGCCTTATCTTTCCATTGCTCGCCTATGGTCCTTTTTAAAATTCTGTCCCTATTTGGCTTAGTTATTAGACACAGAATGTCTCTGATCTTCCATTCTTGGCCCCAGGACAGCCGTTCCACAGTCTCACATCTCATAGATGGGCGTTTGGGTTTCTTTCCGAATCCCTTGGCCTCTAAGAAACAAAAGAGGCCTTTCTATGACACAATGACTAACTTCAATCTCCAGCAGAACCCTCCAGAGTCTAAAGATTAACAGCATTAATGATGTCATGTCCTGTCCAGATGATTACATCAGCATTTCCAGCAAGCCGTGTGACCTGCAGTGCACCACCACCACGGGAGAGAGACAGCTATTGGTTCCGGCGCACGACGGGACCTTTTGCAGGAATGGTGCCTACAAGGGCGTCTGCATCGAGGGCCAGTGCCAGGTTACACACTACCCCTACTTCTAGAAGGCTACACCATTCAGAAATCACCTCCACCTTGAGTTTGGGATGAGATGGTGTTTCTTTCCATACTGTTAATCAATTCAGTAAGGTTTTGTCAGGCTATAATAGAATGCAGCAGTTAACCTCTAACTTAGCAATCCATGCAAATGCTAATAATTGGAAGGCAGCCATAATGTTTGAAATGATTATTTTTCCCTCAAGGGATTTAGACTATATGGGTTACACTACAGAGATAATAGTGAGCGTGGAGCATGCAGGAAAATTAGAGCATAAGAGCACTTCAGTTCTGCGAGCACTGAGAGATATACACTTCCTTTTGCAAGGGTCTACACTTTGCTTGTGAGTCAAAGTGCAATTCATGGCACCTTGCACACATTTTTAAGGAGCACACTCATTGATACTGCTCTGGGCCTTCAGGTTGCTTGCCCTCGTGATAGCTAGTAAAGATACTGCTTAAATGCCGTAACATAAAAACTCAGTATGAGGAGTTTATTGCCTGCAGCAACAAACAAACAGAACTAAATAACATGTTCCATGATGCCTCTGATTGATGAATACTAAGTAGGTTACTCATTTTGGTATCTGTATTGATGACTACCAAAAACAACAGTCTAAAAAAGGGTATAGATGCATTCCTGTGCATAAGGTTATATATTAGCCTTGTATATTAAAAATATCTAGCTTGACTCCATGTCTGTACCAGCTTCCTGTGTCTCTGTCCACATACAGGTGGTGGGGTGTGATGGGAAACTGTACTCCAGTAAATCTGTAGACAAATGTGGCATCTGCGGTGGAAACGGTGACACCTGCTATCGGATCTCAGGATCTTACCGGAAAGGGATCACACAGTTAGGTATATCTTATACTACCACTAAGAGGTCACAAATGTTACTAAAAGCCTATTTACACAGAACACAAGATTTTCACATGGAAAAAAAGAAACAACTACAACGCACAATGAGATTTAAAATCATAGTAATGATTGTACACTGCAGTGTTTTAACCATGGCCTGGGTTCTCCTTTTCCCATTGCCATCATCTCAACACCATCATCTTTTCTTTTTCATATATATTTGGTTGGGAGTATTCATTATGTGGTTTAATTTGTTATATGAACCCATTTCAGCTGAAAATTGGAGGCCCTGTTTTTACACTGACATCTATTCATTTGGCTGGCGCTGCTATCCAAAGCAGCTTACAAGCTGGCCAGAATACAATCTGAGCTCAGAGCTGAGCAGTTCAGGGTTAAGGGTCTTTTTCAAGGGCCCTCATTTTCCATCCAACTGCACCATAACCATCCTTTTAAATAACATTATAAAATTCAGAATCCTTTTACAACATTTCTCATTTCTAAACTGAACGTTAAACGAAATCATTACTTTCACATTGTATATTGAACTAAAGGTGTTTACTTTGATCAGGAAGCTGATTTTGTAGTGTCTCTAAAATACTAGGACATTTGAAATCATTGTTTTTTTTCCCCCTTATGATTCATCAGGCTATGCCTTTATAACTAATATACCTGTTGGAGCCACGGACATCCAGATCGTCGAACGGCGAAAGACTGAAAACATCTTGGGTAAAATCTCCATTACTCCAGAATGGTGGTAGAGAAGAAAGCACACACAGTGCAGGAGCCATATCATCAAACACATAACGCACAATAAGTATGACTCGTATGCGCCTGTAAATGGCATTGAACTACTAGTACTTTTATTTTGCATCATTGCACCACTTCTAAAATGATGCTTTAGAGTCTCCTACTGTTTTAGTCTAGTCTGGGTCAATTTGTGGCGAGTGGCGCAACAGTAAAGCGTTCGCTCTATTATCTGGAGTCCAAATCCTGATGATGCCACAACTATCAGCAGCTGGGAGTCTGAGAGTAATGGAGTGGGAAGGGTGGCATATGCTCTCCCCTATCAATCACAGCGACCAATCATGGGCGTCTGTATGCATCATGTAAGTGAATAGCGCTTTCCTCTGAGCGTGTTACGCCGCACCGTGATGCAGGATGAGCAGCAGTTCGGAAAGATGCTTCACGTGTCTTAGATGAAGCATGTATTGCCTTCACCATCCAGAATTGATAGCTGTCGTATGATAGGGGAGACCTAACTGGTGGGTGGGAGGGAATTGGCCAAGACTAAATTATGGAGAAAATTATCTACCTATCTACCATAGGCCTACTAATAACAAATGTGCAAATTACAATTAGGCTAATGTGAATTAGAATTAAGACATTACAATTAGGCTTTGTTGCGTAGGTTTCAGCATCTGCTAGAGAGCAAAAACAAATTAGTAAAGAAAATGCAGTATGATTAGCAGCTGAGTGTTTGTGGGCTCATTTTGGTCATACTGTCCCATTTAGCTCTGTCTGATGAAGCGGGCCACTTCTTCTTTAATGGCAACACTGTAATCGACAACCCACGCAACTTCCCCATAGCAGGAACAGTGTTTAAGTACCGGAGGCCAGTTAACCTCTTCTCAGACGGCTTTGAGTACATCATAGCCCAGGGTCCTACCCAGCAGGGCCTGAACGTCATGGTAGGTATATAGGTATGTACTGCTCCTAATAGAACCATTACTTCTCTCCTTTAAAAAAAAAAAAAATTTATTTCTTCTGAACATTTTCTTATTCTGGTTATCTTTAGCTGACAACATAACATAACCTGACAAGAAGTGAATGTAACCTGCCAGCTAGCATTAGTTAGCTAGCTAGCTAGCTGTGTTGTCAGCCTGCTGTTAAATACAGCAATGTGTTCATGTCAGAATTATGATAATTATCACAAGTTTCTTGCCAAAAATGTGCATGTGTTGGAAAATCTGCTGGAGACTGAATTTTCTGTAAGATTTGACCTGAGTTGTGATGTCACACAATAAACAAACGTGAACAACAAAATAGCAGAGGTTACAAACTACATGCAGTTATGTTTAGCAGACATTCCCTAAAATTTTCAATTGGCCTCATATAAATAAACAGAACAATATAATGGTATTTTAGCATGTAGAATTTAACTTTGTGTTCTAAACAACTGAAAGATCATTACGTATGATTCAGTTAACTGCTAGCTATCATGGTGGTCATCATATATATTTTGGTGGTGCATGTGTTGCCTTAGAAATGGCTGCCATTGAAATTTCCAAGTCTGAGTCGAATTTCTGAATCGTCAATTCATCATTGATGAAATTCTGGCATGAACTCGCAAAAAGCCAAATCATGCCAAGTTCATGCAATTGCAAATCCAAATAATCCACTATCATTTCTATAAATATGCTTGTGATATTTACCATGTATTTTTCCCCAGTACATTATTGTTATAGTATTGTAAACCATTCGAAGTGCTTAGGAAATTATCATGATATAAATGATGTTATACAAACCTACTGGTAATCGATTTTCATGTCATGCATGCACTCCTGCACATAAATTCTTAAAATGGTTTACTGTGACTCATTGACTCAGTGTAGTGAGGTGCCTTTTTTTGTTGTTGTATAAAGTATTACAACCTTAATGGAAAGATGCCTCACATTACGTACGAGTACACGGTGCCTCGGGTATCCTCCACCCCAGCATCATCCACCCAGGAGCATCCTCCACTGGCCGGCATGATTGCCAATGCCACCTATTCCCAGCTCCCCATCACCAGGAATGAGGTGGAGGCTCGGAATGAGTACAGGGAGGAGGAGAAGAACCAGAGTACACCTCTGGATCCTAAGGGGAACATGGAGGCACATGGAGATGTTCGGTGGGAGCACCAGGCTCCTTGTAACCTCAGTGAAAATCCTGAGGTGCTGTGCCTTAGAGCATCTGGACAGGTCCTCCGTAATGAGCTGGGAAAGCAGGATGGCTTTGGTGAGCGCAGAATTAGTGTGCTTCTTTGCCCTTTAAAAGTGATTTGTGTCAAATTAAATAATACTTAGATGAGATCTATTTCCACAGTCTTGCATAAATCAGTTCTGTATTTTCTAAGCTGGGTATAAGTTGTGGTGTTTAAATCATGATAGGCCGTCCGATTATTTAACAGTTATTTGCTGAAGGCGAAGTGAATATCGGTGAATAATAACCGAGATGAAGTCGAGATTATTATCCACCGATATTCACTGAGCCTGAGGTGAATAATTGTTTTAGTATCAATACACAGGTGATTA
>JAOTRR010000056.1:23853116-23865161 GCA_028570945.1 Gogo arcuatus
ATGGGCGGTGCTACACATTATACTGCAGCCAGCCAGCAGGGGCGCTAGACCTGTGTTTGCTTCACTTTTTAGAGACGTTATGCTGTCCATGTTTTTTATTTTTATTTATTTATTTAAACAGTCACTGGTACTAATAAGTAAGGGAAGCAATAAGTTTTCAGTTAAATTTGTGAAGTGTCTCCTGTCTTTTGCATGTCTTCAATGCAGCTAGCAGTCTAACATAAATGATGAAATCATGGATTTCAAATAAATTTTGTTAATATTTTACACTGGTAATATTTAACACATTAGTTATCATAAACCTCAACACTAAAACACCATAATAAAGGTTAACAAAAACATTAAAAGTTGTGTTTACTGATATCTTTTTAAAAACTGCATACGACTCACTCTGGAGAATGAATGTGTGTAAAAAAGCTTCTCAAGACTGTACACACTTAAACATAACTTCATGTCAAGTTATATGTTGTGACTGTGTCAATAAAAAAGAAGCTTTACATGACTGAATTTGTTAAGACAGAGTAGAAGGTAAATTAGCACTCAGAAAAAGCAGTGTTGTACTGCGTAGGCCATGCAGAGAAAGCCGTTCAGGAGAGCAGCTGCAGTTTGGAAAGCACAATAAAGTTAGTGGTCATTCAGTGCTACATTAGCATGCAGCAGTATTTTAGTCTTGGTTTTTTGGAGATTTGTCTACCTGGAGACGACGTCTCAGAGGTCAGGTGTGTGGATGTGTTGTTGGTATTGCGGTTCTGGTAAGAATGAACGTGTTTTTTTTTTAAAGGAGCAGCACTGGTTAAAGCTTCTTCCTCGCCATCTCCGATGATGATGAGCTCTGCCTGAATGGAGCCTTCATAGCTCTGTGCATCTTCCTTAGCATTCTGATATCCCATGAAGATCATAGTAACAGGTTCGTCTGAAGGCAAAGTGTTTAGAATGCTGAGTTTAGGGTCCTCTCCGTAGGATAAAGAAGGTACATGATTCACAACAGAGTCCAAATGCTGACTTTGAGTTCTTCTGTGTTGCTCTTGGGGATCGTAAATCTGCTTTGGGTCACTTCTTATTTCTCCTCCATGTATCTCATAGCTGTTGCCATTGCTGTTGCGATAATACTCATGTTGGTCATTGTAATAGTGGATCCTGTGAGCAGGTTCATGAATTTCCTGGTAGGGATCGTGTATGCTACTGTGACTGTACTCGAGCTCTGGCCATTCACTCATACCCATATTATAAATCTCTGAGCAGTGGCTATTCTGGTAGTTCTTGAGACACATAGGCTCATTTTGCTCTTGAGGCTTCTTCCTTTTCTCTGTGGCCTGTTTGAGGAGCTCCTCCACCTCCTTAGGGCTGAGCTCATCCACTCCACAGGCTTCAGGCTGATCCAAGGCAGTATGCACAGCATACACAGACTTACGGCCGTCATCGTACACCTTGATGCCACGCTGCTGTATTTCATGGGCCGGGACTGTGCAGGTGGAGAGGACGCGGCTCTCGCCAGTGCGCAGGTCCTTCTGCACGTTGATCTCCATGGCAAACAAAGCTGGGTGTGTGAGAGAGAAGGATGCAAGCATTAAGAGTAAGAAAAGATGATAAGAATAATATTTGCAGACCACAAGATGTACATGGATATGTATTTGCACATATGGGATTACTATTTCCAATACCACCTGAACAATCAATCCATCAATAAACTGATCAATCCAAAAGTAAATATGCAACAAATCAACCAAGTAACAATCAACCATTCTTACCAACCAAACATCTAACCAAATCTTCAACAAACCAACTATCCAACCAATCAACTAACAACCCAGTCAACCAAACAAACAATTATTACCAGGTTTCTGTTGGCCAGTTTTGGTTCCTTGATCCACAGTTGGCTGTTTCCTCATGTTTAGAGGTGTATAAGATTTTCGAGTATCTGGAATTCCTGGATAAACATGGATAGGTTCTGCAAAGAACATGACAGATTATAGTGGCCAACAATTATTTCACCAATTAAGTGGAAATTTTTAATGTAGGCCTAACTGTTTAATAACAAACCATTTCTTTACCTGACTTGAAATTTTCATTTGCTGCCTGTAAGGAAATTCAAATGTTGAGGTAGGATGAGCCCTATAATCACATCTGAAGGCCATAAATGCATTCTTAATACCATAATCTACAGATTTTAACATTCAGGATGCTCAAACTTTATTTTTCACACAACAAACATTGCATTTAAAAACATCTTCAGGAAGACAGTCATCTGCATCTGTACTGTCTGCTGTCAGTAAACAGAATATGCATTAATATTACCTTAATAATGTCCTCTGTGGACTTCTCAATGGCTTTCAGCCTGTTCAGGATGAGGCCTTCATTTGTGGAGATGTTGAGCTCTTCCCGATCCAGAGCCTCAATTTCCTTCTCTATCCTACACGACACAATGGTTACGTGACATAATTAAGTTTCAATGGATGGTTGTCTGAGTCTAGCTCTCAGTACATTCCCTCTTGGTACCCACAGACTGCAGCTGAGCTCTGGTACAGAATCCAGACATGGTTCAATACCAGTCAGTCCCACTGTTGGCACTCACTCTGGCATTTACTAACGATGTGGAAATAAGCTGGAGGTAGCAAGAGGATATTGCAAGTCACTAAGCGTGATATGAGAAAATATTTGGCAAAGATCTGTGATTTCACTTTGCGAAATATGAATGGCATGGACTTATCGTTTGAGTCAGTAAATTTCACAAAGTCATCACAAGTGAGACAGACACCAGGATTGCCAAGCTAGAGTGCAAGAGCTTATATATGAACCTATAATAGCTTATAGCATCACATCATTGCACCTCTGTTGCATCATGCTTCATTCTTATTCTCTGGTGTGAAACCAGGAAGTGGTATGGGGCAAATGACTAGAACAAAATAGAGTTCTCTAAATGCCACTCTCTAAACTGCCCTACAAAGTGCCCTACTACTTTATTTAGCGCAGGAAAGAACTGAATACAGTTTATTTGCCCCTAAATGTTAATCCATTTTGGGTAGAGACAATGAAGCATCAGGGACTGGGACAAGTAAAGGTGAACAAATGAACCTCATTTAAGGCAGAATCTCATTTAATTTGTTTGTGAATGCATTTTTAAGAGGACTAAAATCGCAGTGTGTGTTGTTTTTCTTTTTTTCTTTTTCTTTTTGCAGTTTTGACCAGGATTGTTGATGATCTTACTTCACAATGTTGGCAATATGTGGTTGTCAAATTCATGCTGTCTAATATTTGTGGTCTGAAATGGAGCTATGTAAAGTTACCACTTATCATTCGAAGAAAACAATTCCACGTGACAAGTAAACTATCTATAGTTTTTCTTAACTATCCTAACGTTATTTGTATAATTTATTTTACAATATACATAATCTCAAAGGAGCTTTACAGCATTTGTGCCTTAATCAAAGGTGAGAGTGATGAGCAAAAGCTTCCGAGGATACAGGTAAGCAGGAAGAAACCTTGGCAGGAGCCAAGACTCTGGCTGGTCCTGGAAATCACAAGTTATTTTCATATCAGATATCTTTGGAATCAGTACACTTGAGGTAAAGGAGGTTGTTCAGCAGTCAATTAAGAAAGGCACGCCAGAATAGTCACAGGATGCCCAGAATAGTCACAGATGGACCTCAGCATGGCAGAAGCAGGATCCAGTTAATGTTGAGTTCTTTTAGGAATTTTGATTGTTCGTGTAAAAAATTGACCACATTTGAGGAATTACTTGACAAACAGAATGAAATCATAATTAAGGTATACTCGAGACCTAAACACGCATGCGCATGTGAGTCTACTTACCGATGAATGTTGCTTTGTAATGCTTTGGTCTGCTGGGTTACGTCCTGAGCTGTCTGCTCTTTCTGGGCTGCTCCAGCACTCATGCCACCCAGAAGCCATAGATCTCTTGCAGATTTTTTCTGTTTGACATGCAACAAAGAATGTTGCATGTTGTATTTCTATGATATTAATTAATTATTAATATTAATTTTAATTATGGGACAAATATTTGTCAAGATCTTCACATGTCCTATATTGTATTTCCAAACAATCTTAGAAAAATACCCTAATTCATTCATTCTCTATACCGCTTATCCATTGTAGGTCACGGGTGAGCTGGCAATCCCAGTTGACATTGGGCGAGAGGTGGGGTACACCCTGGACAGGTCACCAGTCTATTGCAGGGCTAACACAGAGGGACAGACAGCCATTCACACTCACATGGGCAATTTAGAGTAGCCAGTTGACCTAATCCACATGTCTTTGGACTGTGGGATGAAACCGGAGCACCCAGAGGAAACCCACACAGGCACGAGATGAACATGTAAACTCCACACAGAAAGGCCCAGTCAACTGGCAGGTTCGAATTCAGAACCTGCTTGCTGTGAGGTGACAGTGCTAACCACTGCACTACCGTGCCACCCAAATACCCTAATTCACATTCATATGAGCTAAATGGTATGCGTGACACGAGTGACTTCTTGCCGGGGACAGCATGGGGTGCCCGCACAAAAAACAAAACAAAACAAAAACAAAAACATCAGAATGGTAACATTTGTGCAGTTGGTTTTCTATCACCCAGTTGCACGTAGCATCAATGATATCATGTCACTGTGTGGATCAGTTACCTTGCTGGAGTGGGCACACTGATTTTAGTTTGTAAGCTAGGGGGCCAGGGGCAGGTTACCCTCAGGTTTTCCCACCGGATGCCTGAGGTAGGGGGAGCGGGGGAATGTATCAAATAGTGCACCTCTAACTTTGTACAGTACTAATGCAATTAGGAGTATAATATGAGTATAATATTATGCATGTAATGAAATAGGCTAGTATAACGCTTATGTTTGTTAGCCTATGTTGCTAGCTATGCTATTACACATAGGGCAACAATATTCTGTTTTCTGTCCAACTAGCTTACATAGCATAAAGGTGAAGGTGGGGTTTTCCCATGGCGCCATACAAGCTAAAACCGCCACTGTCTAAAATTCACCTTCAGTTGCTGAAGTTTCAGTTTTTCCTTGTCAATCTCCAGCCGCTTTGAGGCAATGTCCTCCTGAATTTTTCGTTTATTCTGCATACAGATGTTCACGTACAAGTTTAAATTGATTTTTTTTAAAAAAACATCCTTATCATGAAAGTTAATAGAATAATACAATCATGTTCGTCATACAGACACTCAGCAAAGCCTTAATATTAAACAGATAGTTAGTTGTAGCACAGTGATTGGCAAGAAAATCAACATGAATTTATACTTTCAACTTCAATTGCAATAAAAATGATCCTCTACATAATATATCCAATGTTCTTTGTAATAAAAGACTACATTACTGTAATGGCTTGAAGTCTCTCCTTTAACAGTTCTGCCTCTTCCATCGTGACTCTAAAGACAAAAAAAGAAAACACATTTATCAGTTCCAGATATATTTACAAACACATTCACAGCTTTACACTATTATATTTTGTCAGTTTGAAGTCTGATTAATAAATGATGATGTGTGCTGAGTGGATGTGGATTAGACTTTGTGATCTGAAAGTGATATGGGTCAACTGAAGATCTGTTAGGAAATCAGCAGACCCATGCTGCTCTCTTCCTCAGTGTGATGCCAGGAATAGCACGAGTGGTGGCTCTGACCTACACACATGGACTCCGAAAATAATCTGCCTGACAGGATTTTGTCATCACAGACAGTCATCATTCAACACTCTTCTAAATCAGCAATGTGGAGCAGTGGAGATCTGCATGTTTCATACACCACAGATATTGTACACGGAAATGTGATCGATATTCTATTATCAATACAATTTAGGTTTCACATACTATATCATTCCAAAATAGAGACTATTCAAACGACCAGTGGATTCACGCTGTATAGTTTTACTGAAGCCCATCCTCTGGCCCTTAATCATGGGTAGTTCCTGAATCATGGGTTATTTTTATATTGAAGAGTACAGGAATTCCAGTTTCTGGTGAATTTAAGTTAATAGCTAATTATAACGATATGAATCTGCTAGTTAGGACTGGATATAGTTAGAAGTATAACTATAACTTCTGGGAGATGAAGGTCAATCATAGACGTCAGTCAATCAGTTCACTGGGCAGGAGCTTGTTTTTATACATAAGTGTGTAATATAGAGCCAGACATCACATAAGCAAGTCTAGCTTAGATTACTAAATAATCTGATATGGTTTTAGATGAGTGTGATGATTTCAGCATGATAAATAGTGGTGCTAAGCTTTTGTTTGTTAGTTCCATTAGTTTTGTATCATTAGTTCCAATCTAAAAAACTAATTAAACATTTGAAGTGTAAATCGGATTCCTGTGTAAACATCAGCATATTTACATTTATTTAATTATCACTGCAAGCAATCTGTTTTTTCCTTTAAACCATCATAAAACATAATAATAATGCTAAAAATGTAACATTACCAATGCTTAATGGAATTAGTGTGACAAGACTAAAAGGTCCATGAATGCTTGAACCTGTATGGAAAGTAGGCAAATGGAAAGTCCTGTTCAGACCCAGCTGCTTGAACACAAGGTTTTTCCAGCAGGACACACGCCTACACAGACGCACACCCATGAGAATGAGCATGCGAACTCCTTCTGTTCCCTGAATTCCCAGAGTCTAGGAATAGATTCCAGGCCACCCGGAGCTACAGACCCACCCTACTCCACTGTGACACTGACTCTCTAACCACGGATGACAGGTGACATCATGAACATGACTATTTCCTGCACAAAATGAACAAATAGAACTCAGTGCCAACAGCATCGACGGGGGTGCCTCCGCCGCCTACGAGTCTGACCCTTCTTCCTTCCTAATTTGTATGCCTGAAATTCCCTTAAAATATACTTCAAACAGGAAGGAAGCTATTTAAGAACAACTATTTCAGACATTTGACCTTGCTGTGACCTTGACCCTGTTTGGATCAATTTCAAAATCTAAAATCAGTTCATCTGCTGGTAACAGTGATAATTCCATATAAATCCTACAAACATTCAACCACTCGAATAATGTAATGAGAATCTCAGATGGATCAATAACCCAAAAGCATAATGCCTCCACCACCTTAACCTGCCCTTAAAAGTTGTAGCTTCCCATGGAGATTATCAAATGGGCTCCACACATCCAGTCCAGTCCAGTTTCCTCAGTTAGTTGCTGTAGGGAGGACGTTTCCTCTAATCTGCACTAATCTGATCAACAGTGACTTAAGCACCAAATCTCTTGTGGCATCTGCTGCAGTATAACAACTGGACAAACACTTGGTAACCCACAGCTATTGTAATACACACAGGCATTACTATAAACTATAAAATTACTGCCAGTGCTTTAGCAGATACAAGCTAATTGCTCTCACGTAATTTCAAGTGTCAGTCATACTGTTTGTTTATGCAAATTGGCGCAATAAAAATAGCAACACAACAATTAAGAGGAATTTCTAAGTGGATTTATTTGCTGTAAATGTTAATATAATGCTGCAAATACTAGCAGCAAAAACATTTTAATGTAAGACAGGTATAAAAGGTATTTAAAAAAGGCCAAGATCCATTTAAATGGTTTGCACAACTTCAGCATGGTACTCGTGAGGATACCAAGCAGAGAATATGTCATAGTGTGTTGCGCATTGGTTCATGATTCATTACACACTTAAACAGTTTTAAACCTGAGTGAGAACGACTCTCACTTCAACACGTGTCTCATTCAATCCATCAGGACAGCTTCCAGGAAGCTGCTGTGCACACTTTGTGGCATTAACAGATTAGTTAACACCCAGCAGTTAAACAAGCAGGAAAAAGTCATCTCTGACCCCTTACACCGAGGCCACCACATATTTGAACTCCTTCTCTCCAGCAGGCGATTCAGAGGAATGTGTGCCCAAACCACCAGACACCAGAAAGCTTCTTTCCACATGCAGTCAGATTTATGAACACTGAACTGTCTCACAAACATGATGACTGTGCCACTGATGGCACTGTGTTTTGTGTTCAAGATGCAATACCTTTTGTGTGCAATATTTATCTGTGCATGTGCAGTATTCTCATCTCTTAAACATCCTTACATACTATATGATATCCACTTCTGTTCATAGCAAACGTTATATTACCAGTTATGTCTACATCCCTGTCTTTGTTATTTTACTGTAATGTTTAATGTCACAAAAAGGTCTCAGTAAACAAATTCAAATTTGTTTAAAGTACAAATTCCTCGTAAACTCTAGTGCACCTGGCTAACAAAGCAGGAGTCGATTCAATTCGATTCAGTAAATAATGACTCATTTTGGTATCAGTTTACAGGAATTATAATTCGTGGTACTTTAACGTAAATGAAATAAATTCATAAATAAGAAGCACGCACACGCTTAAATCTTACACAGTGTTATCTTATAATGTGTAATGTCTATAACGCCATTAAAACATGAGTCGATTCGATTCAGTAGGAGTGACTGTTTTGGTAGTTTTCATACAGAAAAAAAAAGAGTTGGATTAATAATTAAGACGCATGCGCAGAATTAATTCTTACACAGTTACACAGGGTTAACTGAGTATATAAACACTGATACTACTAATATAATAGTAGAAAAATATTTAACAATGTAGGTATTAATGCCCAACTATATTTATGAGTAGTCTTCAGTCTGTCTTTATCTAATATAATGTAATAAAGTAAACTTATAGCACAAGTATTTTAACACACACTTACCAGGTCTCCTGAGGGGAAAATGATCAGACTGTTACTACCGCTACTTTAACGGCGCGCGCAGGTGCTATGGACGGAGGAAATGCCGATGACTGACATCGCGCTGCACCAATCAGACGAGAGCACATTCAAACAACCCGGAAACTGCCTGTGTAAATGCGTTTAGTTTTTTAGACATTACAACCATAATTCATCTTTCTGCGTTGCGTACTTGCTACAACACTTTAAGATAGTTTGTAACAAATAAGTGGATTCTTTTATATAATGTACCTGTTATTTATAAGGAGATCTATGGAATTTGCAGTGATTTCCTTAACTTTAATGCAAGTGCATGTTAAAATTTCTCAGAAAAAAAGTCACACTAATTTAAATGTAAGCTGCACAGAAAAGTGTGTTAGATGTGATTAAGTCTGTTAAATTTAGAGGTATATAAACAGTTAAACATAATCAGTTACACCAAATGATTACTAGGGTGGTGCGGTGGTTAGCACCGTCTTCTCACAGTAAGCAGGTTCTGGGTTCGAACTGGCTGGTTGACCAGGGCCTTTCTGTGTGGAGTTTGCATGTTTTCCTCATGCCTGCATGGGGTTGCTCCAGTTTCCTCCCACAGTCCAAATACATGCGGATAAGGTTAACTGGCTACTCTGAATTGTCTGTGAGTGTGAATGGCTATGTTAGCCCTGCGACAGATTGGAGACCTATCCACGGTGTATCTACCCCGCCTCTTGCCCAGTGTCATCTGGGATCAGCTCCAGCTTACCGGTGACCCGCAATGGATAAGTGGTATAGAAAATGGATGGACTACAGAACATGGACAGAAACATTTTCACACCATTACTCTTCACTCATTGATGTTAGAGTAGCAATTCTGTAGCAAAGGTCTGCATGAATTCTAAGAATATTCAGATGTCACTTTAGAACAAAAGGATTTCATTTGATGCCATATTTGCTTTCTCCTCAGGCCTGCGATGTGACGTCGTCAGAGTCAGTTTCTACTTTGTACTCTAAAATGAGCTCACGCACTCTGCATGTGCTTCTGTGGGGGAAAAAAAGTGTCACAGATCATCCTGACAGGTGGCAGCTCGCACACTCCAGTCAGATGTCAGCCATTCCTGTAGTTATTTACGGGGCCTATGAAAAATGAGTGTGTGTCAGAATGCTACATTCTTGCTGCAGTCTCTAATGAAAGACGAGAAGTAGCCTAGAAAGTGGGCGGCACTCAAAACTGCTCAGACAATTTAGAGAACCAAGGTCAATACAATCAGATTTGAATATCCCCGTGGGTGGATGTTGTAGATGATCTTAAATAATTAAGATCATAGAGCATAGGGTTAGCCATTGTGCAACACCTCTGGAGCAAAGTCAGTTAAAGATGTTGCTCAGGGGCCCAACATTGGAAACTTGGCAGTGCTTGGATTTGAATTTACAACCATCCAATCAATAGCCCAGAGCCTTAGTTAATGAGCTACCAATGCCAGCCTCTGCCTTTAATAACAAAATGCCGTGCAGTTAATGGAGGTCCGGTGAAACTAGACTTGTCTGACCTAGCTTCTTGAAGTCCAAAAAGCTACTGAATAATCAAGCTGCAGTCACACTAGAAGCTTACAGATAAAATCTGTATTATATATAAACACAAATATCATCAAACAAAAAAGTTCCATTTTGCTGAACTTATCAATGTAGATGCTACATTATGTAATTTTAAATGTGGCTAGTGATAGGAGAAAAATGTAAAAAAAAAAAAATTGAGTTGGTTGCTAGCAAACTACAATGCCAGTCATGATTTTGAACATCCTGTATTAACATTTTTGGTTAAGGTTAAGAAATCAGTTCAAGAAAATTAAGAATTTGAAAATCTAAGTACATTTTGTATAATATGTAGAAAGGAAGTGAAAAATACTTGTGAAATTTTGGAAAACCCCCCCAAAAAGTCTACCTGGCATCTCTAATTACATAGGCTTTTGAATAAACTGTAAATGAGTAAACTGTAATAAAATGTACAAAAAATAAAACACCACATTTTGGCTGACAGTGTAGCCAATATAACAACAGCTAAAACACGAAAAAAAAAAACGTTTGTTATTCCATCTACAGTATATCAGCTCCCACTTGACTGTATACCATTCACTTTCTTTGTAATGGAATATTTTATAGTTGGGTTGGGAACAATAAGCAAGACTACTAAAATGATTGCTTTCTCAGTTCTGGATCTGTTACACTGCAATACAAAGGACCAGACCATCAGAGGTCAACACAACCAAAGCAGCTGTGATACTAGTTGACTGCAAATTTCCATGTCTAATTTCACCAAACTTAAATTTGATGCAATGTTTCACTCATGGTACATATTCACATCAGAGATCTGTCACAAATCACTGATTACATTCAATTGCACAAAAACGTACAGTATATGTAATTTTGTTTGTGAACTTTTACTAACTGTGCCTTCACAGTGTACTATACTGTCCATAGTGATAGGTTTTCAAAATATCTTAATTGGAATGCATGAAAGAAAAAATGATATCATATTGTTATTGATTCTTAATTAATTGTAACTTTTTTCTTGTGATTGTTATTCTGACATTGCACTTCCTGAAGGTTATTTGTGCACACACATGGTGTTAAAATAAGACGGTCTATGAGAACACCTGAGCTTGCTGCCCTTTCAGCTCCAACTGTCACACATCCTCTTCGTTCTCATCAACCATACACATGGTAGCAGTACAAAGGCCATGACCTGATGCAAGGCCACATCCATGAATGACAGCTAAGGTCAGCATAGGTATATGTTTACAAGCTGAATCTTTTAAGAAAACATCATTGGCCAGCACTAAGCTAAACCAAATGTTTGTCTTGCTACTGAGTTTGGTGTGTTAAGGGTTTAATTTGCTGTATTTAAGAGCATTAGGGCGCATAAGTGAGTCAGTGTCATTTCAGAGAGAGAGAGAAAGAGAGAGAGAGAGAGAAAGAGACATGGCTGAAATCATGGCTTTATGAGTTTTACATTTAGATAAAATAGCAGTGTAGTTGTGGTATTGTTCCTGTATTGAGAGTATTCATGATTAAGTGAGTAATCTGCTACCTGTATTGGTCTGGGTTCATCACAGTTCTGAGTTATCTTGTTGGTATCCCTTAAAGCTCTTAAATCTATTTTCTTGTTAGATTTCAATCCACACCTCCACCGCCAGGAATTATTGATAATAAAGAGTGTGTATTAAGTCTGGGAGCGTGTATTGAGTCTCCAGGGAGTGTTCTCTTTTTCTCTCTTTCCTTCTCTCTCCCACTGTAATCTATCTATCTATCTATCTATCTATCTATCTATCTATCTATCTATCTATC
>JAOTRR010000056.1:23956456-23966838 GCA_028570945.1 Gogo arcuatus
TCCTCAAAATTTCATCAAAATCAGTTCACTACTTTTTGAGTTACATTGGGAACAGTCAAACAAACAAATAAACGGAGGTGAAAACATAACCTCCTCCAACAAAGTTGGCAGAGGTAACTATCTCCATACTGTCTTTATTGGTACTACATGAATTATCTATAGTACATTAATTCTCTACACAAATCTTAATTTTTTTCATATAGCATGTGGATGCACATCCAACTAAAATTCCAGCATAGCTATCATGTAACTGAAACTACATTTTCATTTTCTCTAATGCTATAGAAACCTTGCAAATACATAACCAAAACTGTTAAAACTAGCATTACCTGCTGCACCTGTAGATGCAGGCTCCCCTCTGGTTAACATTACGCCATGCTACCTTTGTAGGTGTGTAGCAAGGTTTATGGTGCAGTCAGAATATTTTATGACAGTGTTACACATTTTATATATAGCAGTGCTTTTGTGGAAACTTCCTGAGCTTTTATTGAACCTGGAATAATTCCAAAGTTTTGATTTACTGCTTAAGATGCTTGCTCTCTCTCTCTCTCTCTCTCTCTCTCTCTCTCTCTCATTTGCACACACATGTGCATGAGGTGGTGAGCGTGCATCGAATTTCAATGTCAGAATCAGTGTTTAACTTTTTTCCTTTTCGATTCCAACCAGATCTATTCTCTTGTACACCAATGCAGCCATTCCAGAAACTGTTGGACCAATATTTCCATTCAAATCAATTTTTTCTCTACAGCTGCACTCAATTATGATTTTTATTAAAATGGCCCAGGACTTTTAGAACAGCAAAGCAGATGCCCAGTCTTATGAAACACAAATGTTAAATATTCATAAAACGCATGAAAATGAGTATGTGACTATTACATAAAAGGATTATTTCAGTCATTCAGGGTCATTTCTATGCATCATCTGTTCTGCTTGCTTTGGCCGGAGTGTGTTTGTCTGGGTTGTTGCACTAATTTCACTTCCTCATGGGCACAATTATAGAAATTAGAATAAAAATGCAAATATAACTTGTTCTTGTGGAAGAGAGTTAATTAACACCTGTTATGAGGTTCTTTATCATTACAGTTTGAAAAGAAAACATAGCATAAATTATTTCTACAGCAGTACAGTAATTAGTCTTTATGTAAATCTGTACTAAATCTTATTCATTCTCAACATGATCTGACCAGGTTTATTTTATCTAGACGATGCATAATAATAAATAAAACAACTGATATAAGATAAAATATGTACTATGATGTGTATCGCAAAAATGTATCACAAATCTTCTGCTCATAGATTTCTGTGCTGTCTCTTGGATTTTTGTGAAATGACCCTATTGCACCCATGGAGGCAGTGATGATCTCATCAGTCAACATCCTACCTTGCATTCTATTGGTTGGTGAATTTTGATAGGGTCATTTCACAAAAATCCAGAGTGCAGGAACCTGTGAGCAGGAGATTCACGAGCGCATAAAAGCAGTCTGAGTGCCAGGAGATGGACTCAAACTGTTCCTCAAGGAAGAAACAGTATATCCGAGTGTAGACAAACAGTTTTGAGCAGGAGCAGAGCACATTTGCACATGAACTGGGGCTATTTGGGAGAGGGAGAGAGAGAGAGAGAGAGAGAGAGAGCGAGCAGGATTTAAGGAAAAACATTGCAAAATCTGAACATGAAATTAATAAATACTGCTCTGAAATTGAAAGACTACACTCTTGATTAAAGATAGAAAAAAGTTCCATAACACATGCTAAATAAACATCTCCAAATAGGAAATGAAACCATCTGTTTATGTGGTGCATCTGCCAGAAGTACTGTGCAAGCTGCTGTTATAGAAAATTAATCACCACCTTCTTACCAATTCTGCTGTGTGGTATAAAGTGCTATACATTTTGACAAAAAATATACTTCTAGGTACAGCAGATCCCTTTATTTTTATTTTTTAAACCAGTGTGGTCTACTTTATAAGTGTAGAAATGTGCATATCTACATTATTCTGATAAACTATTGAAGGCTAAAGTAGTATTCTTTAAAAAAAATGTTCTGTCCATTTCCCTAACAGATTAATTGAACCCTCACACTACAGCTGCAATGTTATACAGCATTTAATGATGTTCTCTTTGAAAATGTTAACCAATAAGAGGGTTTACTCAATGGGATAAAGGGAGTTATGTACTAAACACTATGATAATGGATTCTATGTTTTTCATGTCCTATTTTATCTTTACTCTTCTTCCCCTGTAAACCATAAAACAGCAGGAAAATGCAATGCAGTCGACTCCATTTTGAATATAATATTACAAATAATTTGTAGTTATGTGTAGTTATGTTTATTATCCATTAAAGCTGCATTCAGTTAAGTCTGGAAGTTCAAAACACAATTTCATCTATTTCATCTTTGGTGTCTCTGTACTCACGTCTGATTAGAATGAATGTAATGTTTTAATGCTTGTTTTGCACTTCAATTTTATCATCAATGTTGTCAATGGTTATAGCAAGTATAATAAGTAAAGCATTAGGAACCATAATCATAATAAAACACAATTGCACCTGCAGGAACCTAAGAAAAAAAAAAAAGGGTCTGCCCCATTTTTCTTCTCATTTACTGCTCACTAGCCAGTTCTCTCTTATCATACGACGGCTACCATACTGAGGAGGGTGAAGGCTAAAACATGCTTCCTCCAAGACACGTGAAGTCAGCCACCTGCAAAGTGCTGCTCATGCTGCATCACAGGGCTACGTAAGAGGAAAGTGCTATCTATCCTCTTCCACATACTTGAGCTCACAGGTGCACATGATTGGCTAGCTTCTCTGTGTGTTACAAATCATGGGTGCATGACCTTCATTAGCGTAATTGATTAAGAGGTATGTACAAGAGGCACCATTAAACTCAATGCCATTCATTTTCACTCAATTCATTTATTTTAGCATTGTAGTTATATGAATTTAGTATTTGTTTATTTGTTCAGGGTGGAAAAGTGACTCACCTATATTTATAAATGAAGCTTTCATTAAATGTGACCTGCTAAATCTGATCTATTTGAGGAGATAATTGAATAAAAACCTAAGTATAAACAGATTCACAAGACTATGTACAGCTGGGGTCGTGTTTTCTACTTGATTCTGACCTTAAACAGCCTAATGGAAGGACAAAACCTCCATACCAGTTTATATTCATCTGTATAATACCATTACTTTCAATAAAAAACAAAGAATTCAAAGAGTAATTAAAAGAGCGTATTTTTTATTTGAGGATTTGTTTGGACACAAGCACCTCTAACTCAGCTTCACTGGAATTTATGTCTTCCCATTTTTCTCACAGTGAATAGGCAGGGCATGGTTTGTGTAAATTAGATGTGTATAAGGGTAAACGTGGGTGTTATATGTGTGTGATATGTAAATAAGAGAGCAGTGGATGGGATCTTGCATCCACGCAGCTGAATCTGAATCATCATTTGCGAATAGTAATACTGTATGACTTAAAAGTTCCCACAGAACCCATACTCCATTGTTCTTAAAGTGAATGCATGTGATATGTTGAATGCATTTAGGAGTGCTGTATTAGGACATAGCGGTTTTAATGAGAAACACACAGATCAGGAGTCTCTAGATCAGTACTGAGCACTCCTCGTGTAAAATGAAAGCTTCAACACTCAGCTTTAGGGAGGTGCATATTCGTAACTCCAAGGGCTTCATACTGCATCGTGCACTAGGCTTATAGAGAACGCAGTGCTTATTCTGTAAGATCAATGTGACTTCCTCAGATTCATTCTGGATTCATATTAGGGTGAGTGAAAGGGCGTTTAGAGGAAGCAGCAGGCAGTCCATCAAAATTATCCTACTGTCAAAGACAAACTGTGTGTACCTGCAGTGCATGGCTAGCATTCACTCCGTAATGGGTTATGTGAAGGCTATGTCGTTTATCTTGAAAATTGTTAAGGCATTTGTCGGAGTGTAGGGTGACTCTCTACCCAGTATTTGACTTAGAAACTGTGATAATGCTTCATGAACTTAATTCATTACATTAATTAATTCCATTTTCATTCAATTACTGATGACTGATAAAGAACTGTGCATAATTATAAAGCAGCTTTAGTATTAATATAGTGTCTGCTGAGCCAGTGTAGTAGTTTAAGTGAACAGACTTAAATCTGGTTCTAAATTGGTCTTGAATTCATTTAGTCCTGCATTTCATGTGGATAACTTATATCTGGACACAAGACTACCAGGTTGGGTTCTAAATCATTAAGGAATTCATCCCAGTACTTTATTATCTGTACCAAATTATCATGAAGTGGGAGATCCTCAACAGTCCTCACTACAGAACCAGAAGTCCAAGGTGTGGAGCTGGATCTGATACAACTGCTTCTATAAACATAAAGTTAACCCTAAACCCCAACACTAATCCCAAACCCAGAACCCAAACCCACAAAATGTTGTACAACATGAAACAACACATTAAACACACCTATCCAGCCTGAAACATACTCCACCCCCTGGACTTCTGGATTGACTCACTCGACTCCGCCCAGGTAGGAGGAGCTGGAATCAGGTCTGATTCCACCTCAATGGACTTTTTGTTCTGTGTGTATGGATGTATGTGCAAGCACAGTTTTTTTGTTTTTTGTTTTTTTTCCCAATCCAAGTTATTAGGCAGAATCAGGCAGAGGTCAATCAATCAGCAAACAGAACACTACAAATTTTATAATGAAGCAGGAAAATACAAAACACAAGACAAGCATTCGGAATTAGAACAAAACATGAAACCTTGAGAAGAGGAATAGAGTCTGAGTGGTTTAAATAGGCAGAGTTGATGGAAGCTAAACAGGAAACAGGTGAGCTAGTGATCAGGTGAGTGTGAGAGTCTTGAAGTCTCAACTGGATTAGGAACGGTCACAGTGGCTCCTGGCTCGGCAGAGAAATCAGATGTGACACTAATCATCATCATCATCATCATCATCATCATCATGTTATAGCAATGTGTGAATGATATTCCTGTTTTTTTAATCTTGTTTTCAGAGTCCTATCACTTACGCTGAGGTCACATGACGGCGATATCATAAGAACGTCCCACAATTCGAGGAAAACGCTGCAGCTCTTCTTGTTGACAAACAAGTGCGATATTATCTTTGAGGGATTTTTTTTTACCATAAATTACTGCAGCATTTAGTATAAACCCAGATTTTCCTTGTCTTGTTCTTTTACCAAATGTAGTGCATATTCCTATTTTTATAAAGATGACCAGTTTGTATCAGCATCCTTGAATACAGGAAGTAATGTTGCAAAGCAACAGTATGCATAGTGGATTTTTGTTGTCTTACTGGAAACATTAGTCTATGTGTTAATGCATTGTGTGATACATTACATCTGTTAATGTATGATCGTATGATCCATGGATTAATTTTATTGTCCATTAACAGTTGAGTTAATCAGTGTTGTACATAAACAAACCATTGTCTGAGCAATACTTTTCAATCTGTCCATTGTGGGTTGTTGTTATTTGTAACATTCTCAGTGTTTGTGATGATTAATGTGATGATTAAATTTTTTTGTTGTTTATCATCTTTAAACAAATGTTATGTAAGGAATAAAACACGATAGAGTGTGTTGTTATAGGAGAATATTAGGGGTGTGATATGGTTTCTTTTTGTTACCACGTCAAGTTGATTATTTTCCAATAAAAGTGGGTCTCAAAGTTTTTTTATTCCTCTGATACTACAGCAGTTTGCCAATGATTACATTTTTTTAAATTAATGTACAATACATAATACTTTTTGTCTGTTTATAGTTACATTTAATGTTAGTGAATGTCCATGATATGTTAGCTCGTTATCATTTGTAATAGCAGCTATAAATATTTATTAATGTTAATTAATATTTTCCCCCTTTCTCTTGAAATTAATGACTTTAAAAAAACTAGTAAAAAAACAAAGCTTGCCATGTTCCAGAGAACGTGCAAAGCCAACCATCCTGAAGACTTTCCCATATTAGAAAACGTAATGTTATAGCTTTACATCTGACTGTTACAAAGCGCTGACACTGAAGACTCATTCCAAAAATACTAAAATGTTTTTATACACTTAAAAAAAAATCTATTTATATGTGGAGCATCTGTCATACAAATACATACATACATCTGTCATACAAATTCCTGTTTAAGTTACTGTAGAAATGATACTGTATTATAAGAAATGTGTTGATATAGACCTTGCAGCCAGAACTACTATCAGAGCTGTTGTTATAGACAATTAATCAACACCATCTGACCAATCATAATTGAGAATTTGACAGCACTGTGATATAAAGATACTGTATGCCATTGTAACTTATAAGTGTTGTAGGTTTCACCATCTGTTTAGCAATGTGTTAAAACTTGTGGACAGAGCTGAGTAACAGTGTTGTACAGAGTTTTGCCATTTTTGGCCTGCAGTGTGACAGAAGTGATAAGTGGAAGCTAAGATTGATTTTGGTGTCATTGTTAGAGACAGCGGCTCAGCCAGAGCCGACACATTTAATTGACTGGAGATTAAAGAACTCACAAAAGATTAGACACACTCAGAATTTGTACACACTGTCAGGTCACTGTGAACTGTGTGTGTGTGTGTGTGTGTGTGTGTGTGTTTACGCCCTTCATGTGCTCCACCTAAACACAGGATGACACAGTTTTATCAGCTGAGCCTTGTCAGACAATCTGCAGTTTACCTCTAAATGATATCTTTACCTTAGAGAGGGATCTTACTGCGACAGAGCTGTTTATTATCATTCTTTATCCCCAATGTGTCACACTCACATCCTGCAAGGCCAGCGCATGGTTTATGTTTGCACATCTATGTTTCATGTTGGAGTTAGAGATTAGGCTTGTGTAAAAATCACAGTCAGAAATATTTTCAGGGAAAAAACATTTGAACAGAACATGCTACAAAAAAAAGCACATGCATAATCAATTTCCTAAAACAGGTGAATTGGGTCAAAAAAAACAAAACAAAAAAAACGGAAACATGAAACACAGACACTCAGAAACACTGTACTTAAATATATTGAGGCCCAAAACATACAGTATATATTTTAATTATGGTATGTGTGCATTTTTTATTTAATTTGATCATGTGTCTTATACAAATGTTTTTTTTTTAAATTTTCATTTAACATTAATAAAATCAAGACAAAATCAATTAATTCAAGAATTATTAAAATATAAAACATAAATCTACCAACTCTAATATATACTCAATTAGTTCAGGCAGATTTCATAGATTTATATTGATTTATATTTGTTTAATAAATAAAGTATGCATTTTGTCTGTATGCTCGTAATGAAAACTTATCATTTCATTGTGTGAAAATCATTTATAGTTAGAGTTCTTACTTGAGCACCATTTTAGGAAGTTGTGTCATTCTGGGACTGTTAGAATGAATAGAATAACATCTTGATAGTTGTTTAGATATTTCCAAGTATACTTAGGTCATAGTCTCATTGACCAAGGAACTGTGTGTATTCCCATAATGCACTCTGTGTGTGTGTGTGTGTGTGTGTGTGTGTGTGTGTGTGTGTAGAAATGGAAGTTACTTTGATTACAGCATTCAACTAATTGTGTAATGAACATCGGTGACCTTTCCATGATGTCAGATTTGGCTGTTTGAGGTGATATAGAGTGTGGGTGTCACTCAACATTCACAATAGCAAGTGACAAGTCGCTCATGTTGCTTGTCTGATGTGTAGTGACTGCTAAATTGCTGTCGCTTGTGGGTGTATACAGTCCAGTGTTAAACAATAGTAGCTTTATATAGAAGCTGACTAGTAAAAGACAAATGAAATAACGCAGTAATCAGTGTAAAAAAGTTGTTTGGTTTACATCAAATAGTATATTAAATACACAACCAGTAAAAGTACACTCACCAGTGGCACCAATGGGCTCTGCTACTTCCTTCCAAGCTTTATTTTTCTTCATAATGCCTCTGTACACATTTAATGACAGGTCATATTGACAGTTCACCACTATTCTTCCAGATTTTAATAATGCATTGGACAGTTCTTAACCCAATTACATTAATTTCAGCAATCTCCTTAGTTGTTTCAGCAATCTTCTTGTTTCTTTGAAATAATTGCAGATAGTTATTAAAGTTGTATGGTTGTTGGGGAATTGGACCACACAAGCCATAGAATTGGTCCTAGGAATCGTTTGAGCCAGTCGTTTGAGGTTGCTATTTTTCCATGTCATACCTAATTTGCATAGACTTGAGAAAATCTCAGTTCAAATGTTGGTTGTCACACTTTTGCTTAATTTCTTGTCACTGAAATCACAGCTCAGTGTTGTGCACATACATAGAAAATGAACAGCCGCCTGACACTTTGTTGCTTGCTAGTGTGAACACTGGGTCAGATTTTACACCCTTTGTTCAACTCATCAGTTAGCTCCCAAGTAATATTGGCAGCGTGGGCACCCTTAGAGGTAATAAACATGATTCACCAGCCACCAAGAATAACACTGTATAAACAAGATCAAAAATAGAAGAAACAAAACAAAATAACAATAAACAGAACGGATTCTATGCATCCAAGTGATACATCTTTACAGATATCTACAGTACTAGAAAGAACCCTAGATATAGTCTGTATAGTGCTGACTAGATTGGACTCTGACATTATTGTACATCCTGTCAAATTACCACACTCTATATGTGAAACGTGTGTATTTTTGTGATTTCATGACATACATTAGTGTGTATTGTGTGATAGACTTCAGTATGTCAGCGGAACGGATTCATGTTTTCTGTTACCATGTTTGTGTTTTGAAGAGTATTAACTCTCACAAGCCAGCGGTGAGATTTTCCTACTGAATTCATAAATAAATTATATTTCATATCAGAATATATTTCATGTTTGTGCATTTACACCAAATTGCTTTTTGCTATCTATAACTAGCTTCTGTTTGTCTCCTCAGGTTTTTGGAGGTTTTTTTTCCAAATACCATGCTAAATACCATGAAAACTGGTGCATGGAAGAGCTGAGTGTGAATAAGACTGTAAACTTCTAGATCCTCAAACTCGTGGCCAGAAAAGTGGACAAAAGATATCACACTCTAAGTAGCATGTGGGTGAGGCCTGAGGCTGTAACATATAGCTAGAGGTCAGATGTGTTTAGCATTTATGAGCCTTGGCACAGTTAGCTGATTAGCATGCAGACTATTAGCTAGATGAATTTGGCTGCAGTTACTGTGTCCTGAAAAAGAAATAACGCTGTTTAGGTCTGTGGCCCTCTTCTACAGAGCACGAATTAGCTAGAAGGTTACTGGTTAGATCCCTGACAGTGTAAATAGATCATATTCTCATTCGGAGCCATTTTGTTATGTGTCACAGATTTGTGTACACTGTTCCCAAATGTCATGTCCTATTAATAAATCTTCATAAACGTGACCTCTCAGAATGATTTCTAATAAGAACTCTAATAAGAATTTCATGAACTCCAGCTTTTGAGGATTTCTCAGAAATATCAAACACTCACATGCATGTTGTTTTTAAATAAAGAGCGTAATTTGAGGCAGAGTGTGTCTGGTGCAATCTGCAAAGGGTACTGAACAATTTCTGAGGAGCTGTGAAGTAGAAATGCTTCTCTTAAATGAGTGAATGAATGAATGAATTAATGAATGAAAGTAATTTAAAGCCTTCTCCTTTGAAAAGGAAGAATTGGTAAAACGCTTATTTGATACCATGCTGTTGTGATTAAGCTACATCACAGTTATACCTATTCACACTTTACATAAACTTAATTTACATTCAACATTATTCAACATTACATTCATTATTATTATTATTATTATTATTATTATTATTATTATTATTTACCTCATATGTTGCTTTGGTGGTATTACATCACTCATTTCTCTTTTTATTTATCCTTTTCATGGTATATGGAATCTCTACTGGTTGTAATATTTTAACAACTTCAGAAAGCCCCTTTGAGCTCACCATATACATGACCTTGTACTGAAAGAGAAGCTTCTGAGAGTCTGATAAAATAAAATATAACTCTGATAAAATATTTATCCTTGCCTAAAGAAAAAAGAAGAAGAGCTTGGCTGCATTTGCACTCAGGATGCAATTAACAGCATGAAGTAATAATCTAAAATTGCTACACAGATTAACAAGAGGTCAGTGTGCATGGATCTCTGTGCGTGAAAGCTTTTAACAAAATGAGAAATGTGTATCGCACTAAACTTTTTATGATTGTACAAGAGCAATGTTCTCTTATTGGCTTACTATAGTTACTATGGTAACAATTGGGATAAAGATTTACTAGCCCAAATGGGATGAGGTCAGATTTAGAGCTTTAACCTTGTGTGTGTGTGTGTGTGTGTGTGTGTGTGTGTGTGTGTGTGTGTGTGTG
>JAOTRR010000056.1:24006815-24019312 GCA_028570945.1 Gogo arcuatus
GAGAGAGAGAGAGAGAGAGAGAGAGAGAGAGAGAGAGAGAGAGAGAGATGGAAAAAGAAGGAGAAAGGGTTTGGGTTTAGAAAGAGATGGAGAAAAAAAACTGACAGAACTAAGAGAGAGAGAGACAGACAGAAAGGAAGGCATAAAAAGAGATAAAGTGAGAAAGACAGACAGACTATTGTATTAATTTTAGATTTATAGCAGCTAGCTTCACCGTTTCTCCCTTGAATACCCCCCCATTATTTTTTTACCCTTGGCCAAATGGGACGTTTTGCTCTCCTCATTTCTGCACCTCTGTATTTCATTATGTGCTCTTACTGCACTCTGTGTTTTATAGAAATGTGACAGTGTTCTTGATATGGATTGTGGACAGAGTGGAGTATAAACACACCGGGAAGCCGTGTGCATGACTTAATGCTGTAATGAGAAAGAAAGGAGTGGCAAAATCGTCTCCTTCAGCTTTACACACAGCCGGTGTGAGAGAGCAGCAGTTTGGACACATTTCATGGCCTCATCTTTTTTGAGTTATCGATTCAACTCAGCTTCTGATTAGCACATACAGGGAGTGTACACACACACTGTCAGTATGCATGAGTTAATTTAATGTGATAAAGCATTGACCCTTCCCTCATCATAATAATTCATGGATTATGCACTACCGTGGTATTGGAGTGGTGACAGATCCCATTATGAGACTATAAAGCCTTAATACGTGCGCACACACACACACACACACACACACACACACACACACACGGTCCAAAGCCAATCATTCATTAAACACTGATCATAACTTCACCGTGTGTATCAGGTCTTAGATATATTCAATTCAGTCAATTAGATTTATACCACAGCTCATTTGAATTCTCAATTCTGATTGACCAGAAGATGTTGATTACTTTTCTATACTAGCAGCTCTAATGTAATGTAAGCTGCAAGGCAAAGTGCGGTCGAATAAACATCTTACAGAAAAAATCCACTTTTTTCTTTGTAAAATAACAACACTTTTTTAATTATTAGGATTAGATTATCTCACATCCAATATTTGTGGCTCCAGTGTCATAATGCTTTGTGACAGCAAAGACTTTGTGCTTTCTTTGTAACTTTTTTTCTTCTTTTTTTTTTAATTGAGGGGCTGGTGATTAACAACTGTTCGTAGCTGCTACAATGTACAACTAATTTGTTTTGCAGAATTCACAAATTAAACATTTTGTAAATTAAGCATTTAAAAAGTATGACGTTGTTCTTTAATTGTATTTGTTGGCAAACTGCTGTGGTATAAAAGAAATAAAGCATAATATGAATAATACGTGATAAACAACATGCCCTACATGTGAAAAAAAATCACATACAAATCCCTGTGAATGGGTTGTTACTATAGAAATGATTAATATTAAAATTAATATACAACATATCAAAATAAAATGTCTTTATACAAAGTATATGAAAAAATACATGTGAAAATAAATGAAAAATGTTTACAAAAAACATGAAATAACACCATGTGAAAAATAATCAATCTGAAAATGAATAACTCAAGTGAAAAAAAACCCAAGTCAAATCAATCATCAGTCAATAAATGAGTCATATGAAAAAAAAATCACAATAAATGAATCGTACGATGAACAAATCATGTGAAAAATTGCATATTAAAAAAATGTGGTTACGTGTTAAAAAACGCATATGAAAATAAAATGTGAAATAAATTCATCATGGGCAAAAATCACATTTAAATGCAAAAAAATATGAAAAATTGTTAATGTGGAAAAAGGATGAAATTATGTGAAAAAAATAAATAGTGTGAAGAAAATTTTAATCATGTGAAAAAATCACATGTGAAAATATAAACACATGCTCCTACATGTGAAAAAGTCCACTTGTGAAAACTATGTGAAATATAACATGGGAAGTGTCTAAAAACCTCATTAAGTGACATAAGGGATGCTGAGATGAGAATGAACCAGAATCCAAATGATATCTGCTCAGTGATGGTTCCTGGTGGTGACTGATGGACAGGTTATAGAGAGACTCAGTGACGTGGCAGTGAAGCAGATGGGCTACAGATAATATAATAAAAAGTCAGTCACTGAAACTCTTTGAATATAAGGCTGTAGGTCTTCTTTCCATTTCTTCTGTTGCTAATATAATATCTGTCTTCTTTTTTTTCTTCCTTTTTTGGCAGGAATATAAAAGTACTCAGCCACGCTCTTGTCAAATCACACAGGCCCTAAACACCCATCATCTTATTGATGCTGTAGCTGCGCTGGGAAAAGTAACAAAGAGAACAAGCAGCAGTAGTGCACATGAGAGCCGCGGGATCGGGACTAGTGCTTTGTCAGCCTTTGATTCACCGTGCTTCTACAGAGACTCTCACTGTCAATGAAGGAGCGAGCGAGTCACCTGCTCTTCCTCGGTTCTGCTGCCTGCATGTTGCTAGATGTGGAGCATGTGTGAGCAAAGTAAACATATAAATCAATAAACACAGCAGAGTCTACAACTGAGCCACAGAAACGTGACAGAACAGCTGTGGAGCAGGTTCCTCCTGAATGCCTCGCTCTGCTAATAAAATACACCAAATAAATATTTCATTGCACAAAGCTGGGGAAAAAAGTTTCTTTATATTTTTTTTTAAAATTTGAAATCCATAGTAAATAAATCCATCCTGAGGTCTCTGGCTGCAGAGCTGAGAAACGAGAGACTGATTTGAAAAGAGCTCTACATGACTAAGAGGACTGTTTTTAGTTTTTCTTTTTATTTCAGCCTTTTTGAAAATCATAGTCGAAATCCATAGCAGTGGTCAGAGAGTACACATAAACAGGGTCAGTATAGGTAAGTCAATATCTGCGGTATTTAACAGACCAACACGAAACAAAACAGTACAAGTATAAAAAAACACTAAAAAACAAAAGTGGAGAGTATGAAGCTTTATGTGACTGAGGGGTTCTCTGCAGTGCAGCAAGGTCATAAAAAAATATCCACTATTGAATGATGAACTTGGGATTCCACATGACCATTAACTTTTAATGGGCCAAATAATAAAATAGCAGCTGAAGCACATGACAGGATCATAAAATAGTAAGTGGAGTGCAAGAGAGTAGCAATCATCCCACTCAGTCTCTACATCAGCCCTCTGCTCAACATTTTACCCCGATGGTCCTGCATAAGAGCACACAAGGAACACAAGTCACAGGTTTTCCCACACAGACACCAGAAATCAATTTCTACAAAATAAGGTTAGATTAAAATTACTGCAGGGCTCACATGAGCAATACTAGAAATATATGATGATACATTATGAGATTTATCGTAATGCCTGTATCTATATTCAGAGTTAAACTTTTAGGCATGGCATAACTTTTTAATATGAACCTACTGTATGACACTGGAAGCCCTGCAAAACACTAGTAGAAAAAAAATGTAGAAATTCACGCACTGTCAGCAGGGTGCGTGAATTCTGGCTCTGATAATTCCTCAACCTCAGCTACATCACTCCATTTTATAATGGGTCTCAGCTAGAGATGGGAATGTTGTTGTTTTTAAAAATCCCACTCACATGGTTGTTTACCTGCAGATCTATTTACTAAAATATAATCAAACTAGTAGCCAAATTTAAACCACTGTGACCCTGACCAGGCAGTTACTAAGGATTCTGTAAATGTGTGTCATGGTCGTGGTCTTTCTTATTCGCTCAAGCTTCATATCTGACTGCTCGCATGTGTCCTTATAAAAGTAAGACCATCATGTGTGATCCCAGTCCCGATGCACACCTCTAGTCTCAACCAGATGCAATGTGAACCATTCTGGCAAACTTTCCATCCATCCATCAATTATTTATACTGCTTATCCATCAGGGTCGCAGGGGAAGCTGGAGCCAATCTCAGCTGACTTCGGGTGAGAGTCAAGGTACACCCTGGGAAGGTCACCAGTCTATCGCAGGACTAACACAGAGACGAGCAACCATTCACACCTGTAGGCAATTTAGAGTAATCAGTTGAGTAGATGTCTTTGGACTGTGGGAGGAAACCAGAGCACCCAGAAGAAACCCATGTAGGCATGGAGAGATAACATGGAAACTCTGCACAGAAAGGCCTCAGTTGACAGGCAGGTTCGAACCCAGACCCTTCTTGCTGTGAGGCGACAGTGCTAACCACCACACCACCGTGCTGCCACAATCTTTCAAAAAAAAGTGCACTTGGAAAACATTATCTATTCATTCTGAATAATGTATTTGAAACTGGTTAATTTCCTACTAAATATGCACTGACCTGGCAAAACAACTGGATATAAACTTCATGATTGGCCTGTGGTCATAGCTTTCTGGGGTGAAAAGAAACAACAAAAAAGTAAAATATATTTGGTGCCAACTATAAATAATTAGGACGCTCAAAGAAAGTGCTGTGTGGCATTTTGTGCATCAAATGTGGAGGCAGACTGAGTTGTAGTGTGCCAGGAACACAATCAAATAAATAATCTGAAAAATAGCACACATTAAATACACTTCATAGTATTCTTAGGCGCTATTTGTACAAGCATGAGAATATGATTTTTGTTGGAGACTACAAAGCACTTCTGCAAGCCTGAGTGTCTATCAAATGCTGCAAATGTAATGAATCCTGTGTGTTCTAAAGAAATATCATATATCATTACTAACACCCTCAAATGGAATCCTGAGGAAGCACAGAAGTGCATGCATTTCTTGAGACAGCTCAGGGAACCTTCATCCATCCATCTACCCATTGTCTATACCACTTATCCATTGCAGGCCATGGGTGAACTGGAGCAACCTTAATTTAAAGCATAATTTGTGCTTCAGTCATTATCTGCTATCTGGTTTGTCTACATCACTGCACAGTCAGGAAAAAAGACAAACAACTGTACTGGGAAAGATTTCATCTGCAATTTTTCCATTCTGTGATGAGTCTAGAGAGGTGAATCAGATTCCCTCCATCTCAGACATCAGTTATTTCTGAGGAACCCCTTCCAGAAAATACTTCAAAGCACTCAAAACAAAAACCAACAGGCACCTGAACAGTTTTTTTCCCAAAGCCAGATCACTGCCAGATCAAAGCCAGATCACCCCTCTGTCTTAAACAAAACCCAAAAGCCCAAATTTTATCTTGTTTTGGGTCCAAAGTCTATCCTAGGAAAACTGGGTGCTTGGCAGGATTACATAGTGAATGGCTGCACCACCATGCGGTCCACTCTTGACAAAGATTTAAGCTTGTCATGTTATTGAGAGACCACAAACTCCTCTCTTCTGCAGGATTTCCCATACTGGAAAACTTTACTTCTGAATGTTACAAAGCTCTGACACCAGAGATTTGTCGCCTCGCCTCTCAGAAAACTTCACCATATCAACAATTTCACCCATTTCTTTAAAAAAAGAAAGAAAGAAAAAAACTCTGTTTATATAGACCATCCATCAATCAAATCACTGTGTAAGCTGTTACTATAGAATGGGAAGCACAAACTATTGTCAGAGCTGCTATTATAGAAAATTATAGAAATCAACACTTTCTGTCCAATTAGAATAAAGAATTCAACAGCACTTTGGTATTATTCTTCTTCTTTCGGCTGCTCCCATTAGGGGTCGCCGCAGCGGATCATCCTTCCCAATTTATGATCCGCATATTTGATTTGGCATAGGTTTTGTTTACTCCGGATCCCCTTCCTGATGCAACCCTCCCCAATCTATCTGGGCTTGGGACCGGCACTAAGTATGCACTGGCTTGTACAACAGTCCTTTGGTATTAAATGAGATTAATCCTAAGGTGTGAAAAGGAATGACTGTTCTCGAGGACTGTTGTTTGTTACAAAGAAATCTAATAAGAAGTCATCTATCAAACACTAGCATTTGGGATCCACCCTGTGTCACTCATTAGAGTTGCTCTCCCAATTATCTACTGCCCTGTTTAGCACAATTAGTTTAGCTATTAACACCATGCATGCATGAAATGAAGAGAACACTGCTGCATTATTTATGAGAGGAACAAGAAGAAAAAAAGCAACAGGCCTTTGGCTCGGTCTCTCCTCTTGGCCTCTGTCTCTGTTATTTATTTATTTATTTATTTGGGTTTGTTTTCGGTCCCATGGCTTGGATGGAATTGGAGTGAGTTTAGCCATTTTACTTCGAAATCAGAGACTGAGACGTTTCACAGGAAATATAATCGAGTTATGTTTGGCAGACACAAAGCCACAGAAATGCTCGCTTCAGAGGAGCTTTTAATGATTATTGGATTGTGCTATCTGTACTTTTTTGCATATATTTTAAATCATCTTGGATATAAAAAGGATTGAAAAGGACTTTTTGGCAGTGACACACCTGCATATGTAATTTGAGGGAGAAGTAAGGGAAAGATTTCACATTTTTTTTGACATTAAGTATGATTAACAGTTTCTGGGCTTGGTGCTCTTATCATCCACTCAGGTACCCACATTTATTCAACACTGTGTTTAGTTAGGCTTTTTGTTTTAATTTAATTTCTGTTCTTTTACTGTCCTTTTCTCTTTCTGTGTATTTTAATCTGTTTCTTAACTTTTCTTAGCTTAAATTTTATAGTGTTTTCATACAGAATTCCTTCTGAACTGTGGATTGAATGTGTGCATTTGCAAAATGGATGACATTAGATACTTTTTCATTATTTATTTTTCTTTTTTTCCCCTCCAACACTTTGGCTATTAAGGCTTTATGATCTAAGCTGCTTGTTTATATACAAATATACAGTAATTCAACCCACATTTGAATGCACTGGCCCTTTCTTGTGGAAAAGGTCTGTAAATGTACCATTCACTGGCACTGAGAAACTTGAAATAGGGGGTAAATTGACAAGTTCAACCAATCACTTTATTCCACACAAGCTCCAGGGCAGACTCTGACTCAGACTCCAACTCAGACTTGAGTTCATTTTTCAGGTGGAGCAGGAATTCGTTTTCTGGGCTGCACATTTTACAAACGTACCAAACACCAAATGTCACTGGGTCAAAAACAAGTTTAAAGGACAAATAAAATCAACAACAACAGTTGCCCTTAATCTTTTAATCTTTTTTTTTTTTGTAATCCTATTTGTTTTTCAGTCTGATGTTATCATATCACAGTACCATTGAATTTTTGTACTGATTGATCAGAAGGTGTTGATTAATTTTCTGTAACAGCAGCTCAGACAGTAGTGCTGTCTGTAATTCTAATCACAGGTTTATGCTTAAGCTCTTATTTTAATATGTTATCATTTCAGTAGTAACAATTTAGTTACAGGGATTTATATGGTGGATGCTCGACATGATCTAAGTTTAATAATAAACAGATAAAAAATGTTAACGAAGAAAAATGTATAATCATGAATATGGTGAAGTTTTCCTTAGGGAGATGTTTATGTAATATTTATGGAAGGAGTCTCCACTGTCAGCACTTTGTAATAGTAAGTTTTACACCATGCAAGAGTCTTCAGGACAGAGGATTTAGTGCTTTCCAGTTTCCCAGCAGGTCAGGTCGCTTTTTTCGCATTTTTAAAAAAAAAATAACTTTAAGAGAGAAAAAAAGAGAGAGGCTGGTGAGGGAAGAGCTGTTTATGGCTGCTATAATGTTAGTGGTAACAGGAACTAACTTGTCTCACAGATGTTCCATAACATTAACAACAGTTACACCATGTCAGTATTGAAGTGCATTATTCCTTACTTAATAGTATTATTAAAACATACAGCACACTTAAGCTGTCATATATCTCAGTTACATCTTTTGCAATACATATTACTCAAGCCCAACAGCCAACAAATCCATCAATGGGTGAACCTTAATCTATGAAATAATTAAAGAAGAGCTGAGGCCTTAATATTTTATATTGATCTCAGATTTGAGATTTACATTGACATCCTCCATATCCAGCTATTTATCATGCTGCTAGCATCCTGACAGTTTCATGTCCTTTGGTTTGTTGGGTTTCCAAATATACTCATGGAGCCATGACTGAGAGCAGGAGTGAAAGAGAAAATGAGAACCTCCCCCGAAACATTTGGATGTCCATCTGTGTGTGGAGTTTTGAGAGAGAGAGAAAAAAAAAGTGTCTCCGTGCTCTCTGTCTGGCTGTTTTCCGAACCCGTCATGAATTTCCATTTAAGAGGGAGCTGTAGCACTTTCTTGACAGCAGCTGTTCCATCCATATCTCTACCGCCTCACACACATCCTCCCCTTTCTCCCAGCTTCATAAGGCAAAGGGAACAATCTGAGGCTGACCTTTTGAAGCTGGACTTTGATTCTATTTCAGAAATCTCTCTCTCTCTCTCTCTCTCTCTCTCCCTCTCTCCCTCTCTCTTTCTCTCTGTAGGCGATGTGTTCCAGGCCAGCTTGCTCTGTGGGCTACAGCCACACCGGGACTTTTGGAAAAGCATTAATGATTTCTAAACAGCTAAGAGAGCTGCTGGAACCTGCCAGAAACAGGGACATCAATAGCAACAGCCTGTGGAATACATGGACTGGAGGCTTTTGAGGAAGATGGGGTGTTTGACAGGGTTTGAGATGCTTAAAGGCGATTTTTGTAACACAGTTTAATAAACACCACAATGTTACAGAAACACCCAGACTGCTGTTTAAATAATTCTTCAGTATTTTCCCAGGGAAAATCCTTTACTGATTTTCCAAACTGCCCATAAAGAGCAAAATATAGCAAAAGCCTTTATGTGTGATTTCATGATTGGGGTGTCACTGGTGTCCCACTGATATTACATGTACAAATGTGAATGCAAAATAAAGGTAAAATACATTTTAAATATAGATAAGGCACCCACATTTAAACAACTTAAATGATTAATAAAAACCTAATATTCATCATGATCATCATTATTAATATGGAAGCATTATTTTTGCATCAATTTATGAATCCATTTAACATCCCATGTTTGAAACATGACTCATCGAGTATAAATTAGGTTAAGTTTTTTATTTTCAGTGATATTGCGATATTGCTGGGCAATGACACTTTCAAAGAACAATCATGTTATCTACATTAGATTAGATGCATTAGATTGAAACGTCATATGTATTAAAATATTTATTATCATTTCTTTCTAGGAACAGTTACAAATAATTACATTTTCATTGTGTGTGTTTGTTTGTTTTTTTTCCTCTGAATGGTCTCCTGAGATTTTAATGCACACCAAGCATGAGTTACACATCATGGCACAAAAAACCTAAAATAATCCAGTGAGAGCAGAAATGCCTTATTAATTAGAGAGGTCTGAGGACAATGGCCAGACTTGTTTGAGCTGGCAGGAAGAGTACAGTAACTCAAATAATCCTCTTTAAAACCATGATGAACAGAAAAGTATCGCAGAACACACAACATGCCGAACCTTGAGGTGGATGAGCTACAACAGCAGAGCACTCAGGTTGCACTCCTGTCAGTCAAGACCAAGAATCTGAGACTACAGTGGGCAGAGGCTCACTGAATCTGGACAGTTGAAGATTGGAAAAAGACCAGATGGTGATTTTCCAATCGTCAACTGAAGTTCGTGACCTGTATCTGCGTGATATTTTGCATCGCGCTGCTGCTACATGATTGGCTGATCGGATAATTGCACGAATGAGCAGGGGTACAGGTGCTCCTATTAAAGCGGCTGGTGAGTGTCTTATTAACAATAATAAAAACACACACTCGTGATTTATTGGGTCAGAATGGCTTGTCTGGTGGAGATTAATTTTAAATGGCACTGCAGCAGTACAGACGTCACGATAGACAGAGTCAATTAGGAAGAACATTATGTTCAATGGTCCATCATTTTCAGGATTCAAATGCACCAGAATAGTGGTCTCAATTATTCATAGAGATTGCTATATCCAGAAAAAAAAAATCTAACAAACCCTTTTTTTCTGTCATCTGTTTTGTGAAAATTTAGGGAGCCTGCACTGGCTAGTTCAGTCAGCGGGTGTTTTTCTCTGTGGTGGTCCGAGGCTTTGAAGATAACTGCAGAAGATGCAGGCTGAAGGACACACACAGAGCGTACACCCTTATTACACGAGCTTCAGTTCTCCAAGAGCAACACTTTTACACAGCTCAGGCGAAACAACACATTTTGTCACATTACCTACAGATCAGAGAGAACACACACACACACACACACACACACACACACACACACACACTGCACTGTTTAACACTCTGATTAACAGTGTTCTATATTAACAGTATCTTCCTCCTCCTCCGCCTCCAGTTTCACTTTATGTGTATATATATAGCTGTTGAAATTCCCTGGTTCACCAAACAGAGCCATCAAGCACAAATCAGTGAGCAGGGAGGAACTAACAATCGATCGGACGGATCTATGAACAGCAGTGGATATTCCGTATTATAAAAACCCAGCTGTGTTTTTCCAGCTCAATCTCAGCGACCAAACTGACCTTAACTAAGAAGTGCTTGTATTTCATCATTTCTATAGATGCAGCTTTGACATGAAATGTCGATTGTTTGACCAAGACTGAGGAGGGAGAAGCAGTGTGGATCATACAGTCTCACCAAAAATGGTTGTTTTGTGGTAATTATTTCTCACAGAGGTAGTACCCTTTAGTTAAAAAATGGTAATAGTAGTGGAACATCATTAAAGGAGCAGTCATCAATTCTAATCCGAGACACTTTTTGTCAAATTCAGTGAATATCTCCTCATGGTCCGCTAGCTGCCTGTTCTGTGTGTGTGCTGAAAAAAAAATCCGGTGTTCACACACAGCCCTGGCTCTTTAAATGGGAAGCAATCAAAGTGGCTCGAACCGAGCCACACAACAATACTCCAGCCAATCACCAACAGAGGGCAGGGTGTTCGTGCTCGTGCACAAGACCAGGGGAAGGGGAAGGGGAAGGGGAAGGGGAAGGCAGGGGAGGGGGGGGCGATAGGGACAGTGATCCACATTCCATACCAGTTGGTGGCAATAATGCACCAATGCGTTCTTTGCCAACCGGCAATAAACATCAACAAAGAAGAAAGCAAAGAGGGGGGATGAATGGGAAAGGGAGCATCGTAAGCGTTGGGTGTATGAGGAAGGGGAAAAAAACAAACCATAGCCAGAGATACCCGGCTGGCTCTCCCGTCCATCCTACTTTCCAATGGCTGATTACTCAGTGGGAGTTTATTCAGCTAGATGGGCTTGATTATGGTTATTTGTTTGTACAACATCAGCAAAGTGTTTTACAGCCACATAGACCTAAAAACACAAGTTTGCTAGCACAGTTGGGTTATTTGGATTGATGCATAATTCGAAATGCTATGACAGGTAATGCTGCCTTCCTTGTTAGCTTAGCTACAAACCTATGGTCCTCTCTTCGGTCACTTTAATTTTGTAAAAACAATCTAAACAACTAACACTTGCTAATTTTTTACTTCCTTGTGGTTTGAATGATGTGTTTGTGTGATTGTATGTTGTTTGTTTGAGAATGTTTTATATTATAATGCTTGTTTTGCTTCAGCTATGAGAAAGAGACATTCACTGGATTCTGGCATATTTCTCTTTTGGTCAGCTAGGCCAGTTGTTAGTGTCCTTCCCTTGGCAATGCGTGTCCATTAATTTTTGGGCTGGGGCTTCTGAAGGAGCACTAAAATGAGGTGTGTATTTGTTTGCCTGTTGAGTTCGCATATCAACAATCTTTTTCTAGAATTGATGACTGCCCCTTTAAGTTATAAAATTGGATCTTAAAGACCTTAGATGTAACTTTTCTTACAGGGTATAGTTTGTGGGTATTGAAATAGAGGTGGATGGTGGGTGGATATACAGTGTGTGTGTGTGTGTGTGTGTGTGTGTGTGAATAAATAAATAGATAAATAAATAAAACACCACTGCCTTTTATTTTTGTATTGTGCTTTACTGCTGACTTTGTTGCATTAGTGCTTTGCTTCCTTGACTTAAGGGGTAGTTTATGCGACCATTCGGTGGTGGCAGTAGAGATATTGCTGTTACCTTACAATATGCATGTTTTTGGACAATGGGAGGAAACCCACATGAACATCAGGAGAACATGCGAAACTCCTCTCACACAGTGTGAGGAGCTGTGGGGCAGCAATGGCACCTATTATTATTATTATTATTATTATTATTATTATTATTATTATTACTTCTTCTCCTTCTTCTTAATATGCATATCCATGGTTGTACTATAGTAGCCTATTTGACTGGATTGCAATGATGACTTTACTTAACTCTGTGATGAAAGTCCTGATAAATCTGTTGTTTATCTGCCTCTGTCCTGTCTTTAAGCTGGTATATAATACTCAGCCGAGCTTCGATATGGTAAATGGATCATTTAATCCTATTTGTGCATTATCACGGCCTGTTTATTGCCAGTCAGATAAGATTGCGGCATGGTTTTAGACTCAGATTTGGAGGAAATTGAATTGTTTGTCGAAACAGGCACGTAGATATCAGTCTTTAATTAGAGGTGATAAAACAAAGTGGATCAATCAGACTCAGCCTACTTACACACACACACACACACACACACACACACACACACACACACACACAC
>JAOTRR010000056.1:24180809-24195322 GCA_028570945.1 Gogo arcuatus
TATATGTGTGTATATATTTTTTTTTTCACTGCCGCATGAGAATATGTCATGAGAAGAATGTGTCTTCTCATGACACACACAATGCCATATATATAGACTGTTTATCCACGTCAGTGGGCATTGTGTGTGTCATGAGAAGAGCTGAGAAAGGAGAAAAATCTCCAGCTACAGCAATTAAAGCTAGGCCTGTGTCTAATCTTCACCAATCTTAAGTGCTCTTTCCATTCAGTTCAGTATGGTCAATGAGATACTAGTGTGGGACCGGACCGGGGCATAGCATTCGGCTGAAAAGTGAGGGGGACAGAAAGCCATTATGCACCCACTATAATTACACAACTAATAAACAAAGGCAATCACTCTGACTTCTTAACTAAATATACAACATATGAATGTTATGGTTAAATCTGCATTTTCGGAGAGAATGTAATCGTTTCATTGCGTTTTTAATGCATGTTCCTTCTCAATTAAGGTGGTATTGTTTGTCTCATCTTCACAAACAGCCTACAAATGTCATCACTCAAGTCATCGAGGTGTATAGGCTGTAATCTGTGTAACATTATAGTAGCATTTATTTCTTAAGTCAAAAAGCTGTGTCTCAAACTATCATTCATTTTTCTTTAGTAACAACTTAATCCTCGTTGGATTGTAGTGGATTTGGAGCATATCGCAGGAACTCTGGGTGCAAATACTTCTACTATAATACTACTACTACTACTACTACTAATAATAATAATAATAATGATTTATCTATACCGCACCTTTCATTTGAGGCAAATCTCAAAGTACTATAGATAAGGTAAATAAAGCAAACTGTAATAAAATGCGAACTATTTGCAAGGCATAAAAATGATACTAAAATCCAAAAATTATATTAAAATGGGGCTCCTGAATCTCTACTGTTTAAATATCATGAGTTCAAATCCTGACAACTGCACCGCAATCCATGGCAGGAAGTAAAGAGAGTAAAATTGGCCACGCTGTCTGGGTGGGAACAATAGTATACTCTCTCTACCCTGCCAATCATACTGACACTAGCCAGTCGTTGGCAATGAAATACAAGTCAAAGTAAATTTAGTAATCACTGCTTTCTTTATTTTTATTTGCATTTTCCATCCCATCCCAACTTCTTATTTGGGGTTGTAGATTTGTCTCATTTTCCTACCACGGCCTATCTTTTCCATATTTCCTAGTTGTCTATAGCGAAATGTTCTCACTTCAACCTGCAAAACAAGTTATCGCTTACTTTACAGCAGCTATGAACAGTCACTCCCTCATCAGCCTCCCTCATCAGTGGGGAAGAATGCACCTTGTCATGTTATGAAGAAGCCAGAAAGCACAAATTGCTCTGTCCTGAAGATTTTCCCATTATGGAAAACATACTGACTGTTACGACGTGCTGACACTGGAGGTTCTTTCCATAAATGTTAAATAAACATCTCCTTCTATAATCAACGATTATATGTTTTTCTTCGCTAAATGACACATTTTTAAAAAGCCATTTCTGTCATACACGTCCTTGTGAATCGGCTGTAAATATCGAAATGATAAAATAATAACAAGTGCATTAATTTTAATCTGTGATTTGAATTACAGTTTCAACTGCTGGCAGAGCTGCTGTTACAGAAAATTAATCAACACTTTCTGACCAGATTCTCAGATTTGAGAATTCAACAGTGCTGTAGTATAATGGAGGAAAGGAAACTGCTGGCTTCCTGCAACAAGGCCGTTTTATTTAAATAGAAGATCTCAGGAGACACCCAGAACTGTCACACTCTGTAGCTTCAGATGGAGAGGATAGAGTATAGAAAGAGAGATAGAGAGAGTGAGAGAGAACGAGAGAGCGGGAGCAAAACATATGGTTAGAGAGAAATGGGGGATAGAGAGCAAAGTATAGGAGCTGGGAGGATGTTATTTTATCTGCTGAAAGTGTAGAGACCGCTGTCGTCATGATCAGTGGAGCATCAGGCGTGCGAGAGAGTGACCACAGGGAGTGCAGGATTGAGAGAGAAAATGTACTCACTGACAACATCAGAGGTAAAAGTAGCAACACTGACAACAGGGTGCCAAGCTCCTCTGCTTGTCCGGCGCTGCTAGTCCAGCAATGCTGTCATTTCGGCTTTTTCTCAAACACAATTCCTCATCCTTCGGCCTAAACACTGGTTGTTGTTTTTTTTTAGCTTTTTTCTGTCTTTCACCATGTGAGTCACTGTGTTTACCATGTTTCACACCTGTCCTAGATTTGTACAAAAAGTTTCATTTTTATCTTGCATTACAACCCACTGGTCCTGCTACAAGATGGCATATGTGGCAGCGTAATGCCAGCGTAATGCCTCTTCTTGAAAGAACAGTGCAGAAACACATGTTAGGTTTTCCACCTCACTGTTTCTAATGCAACCTTTCCCAAGGATATGTTGGTATCCATGAGAAAATGCAGTGATATACCTTTTGTGCTGGTGCATGGATGTTCATGTTTTATTTTACTTTGTTTCAGGGAAAGTCAGTCAAAAATGGATCCTCATAAGTGAAAATAATGCTGATGGATGCTGTTTTTTTTCCCCGAGAAGATTTCCTGTATAAATGCAATCAATCAATCAATCAATCAATCAATCAATCAATCAATAAAAGAAGAAGAAGGAGAAGAAGAAGGAGAAGAAGAAAAAGAAGAGAAGAAGAAGAAAAAGAAGAAAAAAAGAAGAAGAAAAAGAAGGAGAAGGAGAAGAAGAAGGAGAAGAAGAAAAAGAAGAAGAAGAAGAAGAAGAAGAAGAAGAAAAAGAGAAAAAACAAAACTGTCTGGAGGAGTGCTGTTTAGCTGAAGCAATGCTATTGTATCTGAGCTATAATCTATAATCTGTAATTAATGTGACTCTAATGCTTTGTTGAACAAATGAGTTACTGTTTAGCTTCATGCTCAATGGAATGCGATTTTAGAACATTAAACTTCATCTGCCTTTAAGTGGACATTTTTATTTTGGAATTTTGAGAAATTTTACATTTACACCAAACAGTTCATGCTTAGCAAAAAACAGTTCCATTTAACACATTAAAGACATCTTCTGTTTCTCCCTCTAAAAGTTCCCTGTCAGAGAAAATTCCAAGGAAAACTAAGGGTAGGTACAAACAAAAAATTAAGTATGTCTTTTTTTCTCTTTTCTGATGTTATCTAATGTTTCCAGGATAAAGAAAAAAAACACCTTCCAGTTTAAGTCACACCCATTTTCAGATATTCCACACCAATATTCAGATATGGATATTTGTAGCACTAAAAAAGATACAGATTGTGTCATTGCGTTACAGCCCTAGTAAGAATACATCTGTGTCTAAATTTTTATATACTTCCATCAGATCATATTTTTAAGCTACATTCATAGAAAAAACAAGAACCCTAAAGCGATCTTCAGCTTGTCCTTCTGGGAGTGTTCCCTGTCAAGGGGGTTTCAAGTAGTCCAAGTAGTACTTAATCATCCAGGGAACACTAAAGGAGCCTTTTGGTGTAAATCCAAAATTATGTTCATTTGAATTTTCATCCAAATATCAGCACACAAGGCTTAATGTTCTATCATGGCAATACATGGGTTTCCCTTTAATAGGGAATTCCAAGTTGAAGACCTTTAGAAAGCTTAGAACCTAAACTAAAGAACATTTGATTAACTTCTTTCTAAGAGAATAAAACACTGCCAATAGTCTACTGTATTTCACCTATAATCTTAAACCATGTCCAAATCTTGATATATTTACATCAAATCATATTTATAAGCTACATTCAAAGAACATAAACTAAATCTAGAACCGTAAAGGGCTCTTTGGCTTTGGCCTTTGGGAGAACCATTAAGGGTTCCCTTAGTTTTTAACCACTTAACTATCCAGCAATCCCTAAAGGAACTGTTTGCTGAAAATGGAAAATTATGTAAATATGATTTGTTATGCTTTAAATGCACATGAAGCTTAATGTTCTATCATGACATTACATTTAGTATAAAGCTAAACAGCAAACCTTTCATTAAATAAAGCATTAGAGCCACAGTGATTATAGAGATAATAGCATTTTAATTTACAGTTGTCTTCTGAAACACTCAAGACAGCCAGTTTGAACAGCACTGCATTAATCCTAATGTGCTTTTTGAACTCCCGGTTACATTCAGAGTGCTTTTTGTCTCAAGGTCCCACACATTTGGCATTACCGGCAGCCGTATGAAAACACAGCATGAACTTCTGCCAGGCGTTTTTCAACTGCATTTCTGGTTTATGGGTTTAACATTAAGACATCAGCAGTAGCTCAGGGATGGAAAGAGCAGGTTCACATTGAGGTTAATCGCTCTAATGTACAAGTGGCCAAAGGAAGTAAGGATTAAGTGTGTCCTCCTTGAATTCATTTCCAGCAAAGCGGCTCAGTAATCATGGAGCGCACAGAGGGAAATAGTCAAATATTTGTAAGAGGCTTTTTTTTTTTTTTTTTTTTTTTTTTTTACTTTATTTGTGTGAGTGAGTGGTATTCATGTGTTTTCATTAGCCAAGCTGTGTAAGAGGTGTTCTACACAGAGAAAAAAATGCAGGAGAGAGATTTATTCAAGAAAAGTGTGCTAACAATTTACAGACATAAATTCTTAGTAAGTTTAAGCACATTTTAAGTAAGGATTACATGGCACCAAGGATCACTCCCATAAAAAAAATTAAGCCTTTTTTTAAAGTTCATTTTTAATTTGTAAATTTTACTCAAAATTGAGTTAAATGGTTAGGTTTTGTACAAATAAAACAAGCAAACTGATTTCACAAACCATTTATCATTGTTACTACTTAATTATCATTAACACCTTAAATGACTCCAACCAGAAGCTGAACTTCAGTGTGGTAAACACTTACATCAGACTTCATAAAGACTGAACGGGCAAAACTGAACAAGAGTACTTAACTAACTTGCACACACATGCGAGCATGCACATGCACACACACGCACACGCACACACACACACACACACACACAAAATACACTTTGCTGAGAAACGCAAGGATGGTGACCCAAGAAAACACTTTTACTGAAACACTTGATCTTCCAAAACATTTCATAATACAATAACATCATGCCTTAAAGCAAACACAAAACTAGAAATACTGAAAACAACCCATCCATAACACTCAAAATTCAATTTAAAATGCTGCAAACACATACGCAAATTGAGTTCAAAAACCACACTCCCACACTAGTATGCAATCGGTGCTAGTTTTGTGAGCTCTTGGAAAAAATAATAGTAAATTTAACACAGTAAAGTAATTTAAATATACACTTTGGGTTTTAGCCACATATTTACATTAATTAATTTAGTACAGTATTTGAAGGATTTAAGTAATTTTACTTCTTCTTCTTTCGGCTGTTCCCGTTAGGGGTCGCCACAGCAGATAATGTCCCTCCATCTCCTCCTGTCCTCCGTATGTTCTTCTGTCACACCAGCCGTCCTCATGTCTTCCTTCATCACATCCATAAATCTCATCTTTAGTCTTCCTCTTTTCCTCCTACCCGGCAACTCCATCTCCAGCATTCTTCTTCATCATCCGTACAGTTGATTTGGTATGAGTTTTACGCCGGATGCCCTTCCTGATGCAACCCTCCCTATTTATCCAGGCTTGGGACTCACACTAAGAATGCACTGGCTTGTGCACCTCAGTGACTGGATTGATTTAAGTAATTTTACTGTTTTGTATAAAAATCACGTATTTGTTTTTGTCATTTTTACTGAACCACTTTTTTTCAGACTGTTGGTTTTCTAAGGTTGGATATTAGGTGTTCAGACTCATTAGAGAAACTCAGGTGCAGAGAAACAGTACACATAAAAAAACAAATTTGTCACACTGCTATTGACTACACAGCATTTTAGTTCAATGGTACAGAACCTGAGACTCTATTATTTAAGGAAATCTCTGACATGGTGCTAGTTTGATTAGTCATCCATATCATATTTAGCCAGCTAGCATTTCAATGAATTTTTAAATAGGGAATTTGTTCATTCTATTTATACTGAGTAACGTTGCATTAAGACTGATTTTTGATTTTAAAGAAAAGAAAAAAAAAAACCTCTGGGAAATTATCATGATCTGTTTCATAGCTATATGGTGGATTTCACAACCTATTTGTGCCCTTTTCATGTCCTTGAGAGCCAACAGGTCTAATAGCTTTCCAAATCTATTATTTTACTAGGCCCACATACAGCCTATATGTCAATGGGAGAGAATTAACCTGATTTTTTTTTTTTTTTTCTATTTGGATTAGGAAAGTTATATTGGGTTTGGAACACAGGAAAAGAAAGGTGAAAATTTTGGTTTTGTTTCTGAGCCCTGCTAAAAGGCGCTGTGTCCCAGATAGATGTGTGCACAGAACTATTATTTTTAAATACTGGGAATTCTACTATATAACACACCCATGCTCTATTCATGTCTAGAGCTTGAAATTCCGTATGCGAACCAACCACGGTCCAAGAATATTATCTCTGTGCCTGACAGGACACAATGTGAATAGTTGGGTCCTTATGGGTTCAGATTGCCATGTAAAGTGGATTTGACTGATATGAGGAACTTCCTCTGGTTGGGTCTGTGACTAAACAGATGTGGTGCTTAGACATAAGCTTCAATGCCTCACACTCTGACTCTCCACTAGTGATCCTGATTTACACATCTCATGCAGGCTGTGTGGCTGCTCTAACCTGTTAACAGGGGCACTGAAACGAAACTCAAGAGGTTCTGTGACCATCACACACACGCAACACAACTGGTGTGGCTCAGGCCTAACATCAGAGAAAGGTCAGTGGAGGTCAAAGAGCTGAGTGATGATTTGAATTGAAATAAGATATCTATCCCTGATAGAGTCCAGTCTGGGTTGAAGCACTACCAGTAGAGCAAAGATGTTGAAGTGCATGATTTGGAGTGTAAAGATGGAGAAGCTGTGGATACGGTGGAGAGAAAGTGTAAGTGCTTCGGCAGTTGTACTTCACTGACTATTTGTAAACCTCATTGGTCAAAATTTTGGTGAGTAACTCTGAAGTCAGGCAAAAGCTTCTGAAGTAGTGGATGCAAACATTAACGAAGCCAAATTAGTCATACAACCACTTTATGTGACACACACACACACACAGACACACCACCCACAAGCACACCACACACATTCAGAATGTACTTCGAATTACCATAACGAGGTACATTATTCAAGTGGATTTAACACAAAAAAACCTAACCACGTCCATTAGACAGCCATACATCTGCCTCGTTAGCAGTGTAGTGTTTGTCTTGACACAGAGGGAAGGAGGGAGCATGCACAAACTGTTTACTGAACAGCAGAAATTTTCTTTTTTTGTTGTTTTAATTTACTTCCTAATTCGAGTGATAGGAAAATTAATCAGAAACATCTGTTTGTTCTGAGCTTGCTGGCAGACCTTCATTAGTGGAGCTTGGGAAGGGAAATGGCAAAGAGAGAGAGAAAAAAAGGAAAGCAGGAGAGCTCAGATGGAGTTACATCAGACATCGCATATACAAATAAACTGACTTGACTTGACTTGACATCGCTATAGCAAAACTATGAGGCGTCCACATTGCAACATTTACCCTGCAAGGGACGTCACACCATTTCTGGGACGGGAGAAAAACAAAACTCACTTATAACAACAACACGGAGAGAGAGAGAGAGAGAGAGAGAGAGAGAGAGAGAGAGAGAGAGTATTTTTTTTATTCTTGGCTTCGTCCATTTCATATAAATGAATTTATAGTAAAAGGCATTGCTTTACCCTTACAGGAAAGAGACATAAGCATCACATGTGAATAATTGATTTTTAAACATTTAACATATTTTGAATATATGATGTATATATTGTTTTTCTTACATTGTTCACGAATCGTTTTTTTCACATGAGATTTTTTTCACAATTCTTATACTTTCATGTCATTTTGTACAAACGTTTCCTTTATTTTTATTTTTTTTTACACACGATTCTTTTATGTTCACGTGATTTTTCCACATGATTCACTTATATTCCATGTTCTACATGTACAAAATGGTCATGTTGTAATGTATTTTTACATGTTTTTTACATTTGAGCATGTTCCTCATAATCACATGGAAATATGAAGATTTTTTCATGACCATTTCTGGGCCGGGAGAAAAACAAAATTCACTTATAACAGCAATATGGAGAGAGAGAGAGAGAGAGAGAGAGAGAGAGAGAGAGATGTGGACTTTTGTGAATATGTGGATTTTTTCATGATCCCTGTGTTAGAAAATACTGCTGTCGTATATTGAAATGTTGAAACCATGATGTCATCTTGGCAAGAGATTCTCATACTTGCACCATTTGCTACCATATTAGTGAATCTTGTTCGAATTTTTTTAAAAATCAAAACAGTTTCTCTACTTGGTTCTGGGTAGTGGAGTTGGATTTTCTGGCCTCACGGCATCACTTTATTTAGTCCTTAAGCATCGTGTTGTGACATACACAGTGTGTGGATCTCACTATTACTAACACAGCTCACTGGATCCATGGTCCATGTCAATGGAAAGCTCCAGAGTGGAGTTAATAAGTCTCTGAATCGCAGACTGAGCCGACTTCATATCTCAGTAAACAGAAATCATATTGCTCTCTAGATGTTGCTCCCTGCCACTCTCTTTCTCTCGCTCTCTTTCTCTTGCAGGCAGGATGAAGTGAAGTCTTTGGTGTCAACATGTCCTGAGCACCAGTGTGCTCCTGGCATCATTAGGCTTAAACATGAGGGACTCCTTTTTAATATCCTGTTTGCCTCAGTGAGATTGGCCGTCTTCTGAGGCCGCGCTGCTTGTCAATAGCATTCGGGAAGCTTTTGCTTCGATTGTTACCTAGGATATGGAAATGGGACAGCAATGCGGACATGCAAGGAATAACTAATTGAGCTGAGCCATATCAGGGCCGCTGAGCTAGCAGGCGGCACTTTCATTAATTATAATTGATGAGCTACATTGCAAATGTAAATGTTTTTTTTTTTCTCCTCACTGAGAACGGCTCCCAGGGGGGTGTTTGAATCATAAGGACACAGAGCAGAGGCTCTGGGATTCCTGCTCTGCTTTGTACATGACAGTTTGTGGCTTTTCTCCCTTTTCCCTTTATTTTGAAGCTCTGAAGCATCCCTGAAGAGCCTAGTGATGTGTCATCTGTCATAATGCTGAGACAAGACCTTCAGATGTCTAATGGACGCTGAGATTTCCAGCCGACGTGGCCCTGTGGGCTTAATTAGCAAGCTAATTGATCCGCAGAGATGCAGCAGCTATGAAGTGGGCAACTCCGAATCCACCTCAAGAAGGGGGAAAAAATCCCTGTACACCATTGTGGTTAAACCACATTGAATGACAGGTGTCCTTGGGTTGACAAGGGTGGAGCTTAAATTAAATTTGATCAGCAAATTACAAACATGATGATATGATATTAGCACTACCGTTTCTATTCATTTCTGCTCCTCATGGCATGTAGTTCTTTGTGTAAAACGTTGGTAAACATACAGTATAATGATTTAGTTCAACAGCATTTGCTAAGCTAACCAGCTCTTTATCACAGCAGTGTACTGACATTAAACAGCAAACTAGTTAACATTAATGCTAAGCAAACTAGCTAATGTGATGTAATTTACTTACTTATTTAGTAAGTAATTACTAGCAAATCCTAGTAGCACATGAGAAGGGATTACTTTGGGAAAAGTAATGCTGAAAAGCCGTTTCTTGCAAATCTGTGAATGTATTGATGGATTTCTGGTTCACATCTTAGCTGCCACCTAGTGTACAGATGTCCCAAGCAGCTCCTGCGCATGTGCATTTTTACAATGAAGTGCTAGCTGTAGGGATTGTTCCTCACATGAGGCACCAAAAATATAGGTGCCATGACTAGTGGGTGCCCCAGTATAAGGAGTAAACCTCATTGTATGACCAGTCTCATAGGTTATGCACCTTAAAAATTCATTCCTCTTCAGTAAGAACTGGTCTGGGTCACAGCAGAGCCACAGCCTATCCCGGATACACTAAGCATGAGATGAGAATGCACCCTGCATGGGGCATCTATCACCACACACATTCACCTACTCATTCACATCTAGGGGCAATTTAGTGTCGCCAATACGCCGGCTGACATGTTTTTGGGATGTGAGACATGAAACTCTGAACAGACAGTAATCAGGATGGAACCAGGCACACTGGAGCTCGGGGCCAGCAACGCTGACCTCCTACACCATCATTTTGTGACCTCAGTCATTTTAATTTCTAAATTCTAATAAGTCCAGTCAGTCTGTCTGAGACAAAAAAGCCCACTATAGGGGTTTTGGCAAAAAAAAAAAAAAGTGCATTCTTAACAGCTGAAAGCATTATGAAGGACAAATACCAGTAATCTTTATCATGTCAACAATGTCATCATGTCAAAATGTGTCAATTATTAAGAGATGACAATTAACATTGCATTAATTACCTCTGCTAACTTTGTTGGAGGAGGTTGTGTTTTCGCCTCCGTTTGTTTGTTTGTTTGTTTCCAACTTAACTCAAAAAGTAGTGAACGGATTTCGATGAAATTTTGAGGAAAGGTGGGCCAAGGGACAATTGATTAGATTTTTGATGCAAATCTGGATTTGTATGTGGATCCAGGATTTTTTTTTGTCTGTTCCCAACGTAACTCAAAAAGTAGTGAACGGATTTTGATGAAATTTGGTGTACAGCTTTAGTATTCTCCTAGGTTCAAGTGATTTGATTTTGATGTTTATAATATGTGGCTTGTCAGAGGTATGTACTCTACCGTGTGCCCTTCTAGTTGATATTTGTATTGCTATTGGAATGAGTTCTACAACACCCAACTTGACTTGACTGAAAAAATATTGTGTTGCAGCTATGTAAGAATGAATATCCAGGATATAAAAAACGTCGATATAACTCAGATATAGTGTTTTCCTGAAGTATAATCAGACTCATTTGATCCTACACTACTATTCCATACTATTCTGTTTGATTGGCAGGAATGGCCGTCAGGGCATGTTGTAATAGTGCCTAGCTGTGGTCAGTAGATTCTTGTCTTCTGCTCCTCTGTCCTGGGTGTAAGGATTTCAGAATGTCCACGACCCACACTGAGCATTCAGTGTGTGTGCATGTGTCAGCCAAAGCAGGCAGCAAATCAATGAAGGCTGGGGATGTGAGAAGGCCGTCCTGCAATTAACAAACATTTCTTATGCACATGTATCTCTGAAGGGGAATTGGTGCAGGAGGAATTTTATTGCACCATCACCAAATGCCTCAGCCGTGCAGCTATAGATAGATAGATAGATAGATAGATAGATAGAAAAGTTATGATTTTTGTTTGTTTCTCATGTCTCCATGCAGACACTTGCATGCACAAATATAATTTTTATATGCATAAAATCAGATGAATTGAAACCCCAGGAGACAGTGGGACAGAAAGAGAACTAGAGGGATGCAAAGCAACAATGAAAAAGATGGGGGAAATAGATGTTTTCTCAATTGAAAATACTTTTTATTAAAACTAAAGGAAAACTACACAAACATGGAGAAAACATGCAAAACTCCACACAGGCAGAAACAGGATCAAACCCCTGAACTACAGATTGTGATGTGTCCACACCGCCTGCGGAGCCCTAATAAAAAATTACAAGAAGCAAAGTTCAGATACTAAATATATGTGTGGGTTAAGAAGAACATTGCGCACAATTCATTATTGGCTGAGCTATTCCTGTAAAATGTACAAGACACGAAATTCAATTAAACTTGACTGCAGATGATGTAAAATACACGTGTGTTATATTAACTTGCACCTTCACTATATTATTGGAGATAATATAAGAATAGAAGAAGTAGCCTTTGGAAAGTTTGAGACTTCAGGCAGATGCGTTTTTTTTTTCTGATTTTTTCCCCTTATGTATAAATTCAAGCAATCCAGATGTGTTCATGTTTTGGTGTTTGTGCCACCAGGCTATGTACAAATCTGTGATAAAAGAGATTTACATACACAGCTTATGCAGGAACATGTCCCTAATCAATACTACTGAGACTTCTGCATTAAAAGTGGACAGATTTTAAAGTCACAAAAAGCATAAATTAAAGGAGATTTTTTTTGTGTGTAGGTGAGATTTAAGACACAGCTGTATTATATTAGCTCGCACCTCACACATTACTGATGTGTGTGGGAAGCTTGAGATTGATGGCAGGAGATACGTCTTTGCTAGGACTTTTCAAACACTGTGTGTGGGAGTTCTATATTATTCTTAACTTGTTGAAAATGTACACAATGACTCATTCACTGCCACCTTTAGGTGACCTTAGAGTTCATAAAGTGAGCTAAACTCAAGCTCGAGGAAGTGCAGTTTCTGCTACATGATTGACACTGTGGTGCAATCCGTTGTTAGTATAGTTTAGATCAGGGCTATTCATCCCAAAGCTACATAAAATTCCTCCTGTCCAAAATTCTGTTCAAGCAACTAACATGACTGAATAGTGACAACATTTATTGTTTTAATCATTAGTGATTAGTTTATGGCAAGTACTTATGTTTAGTTTCACACTTGCGCTGCACGTTTCCATTTTTGACTCGTGCCATGGGCTCGCAAGAAAACATTCTCCTCTCTACAATCCAATCATTTTCCAGTTTTCAGCAACTTTCTTTTTTTTCTTTTTTCTTTTCTTTTTTTTAACAAGCCATTATGTCACATTGCTAATCAGGCCAGAGGGCATAAATGGAATTGAAAAAATCTATTAAAGTTTCTGAAAAATGTATGTGATTGGCTATAACATGCCCAAACAGAACATCTGCTAAAGACACCATGATGGCTTATATTTAGAAAACCAATCATTAATTAGCTTTTATAGTTGACTAGATTTTTTTTTTATATGCTAAGCGGTTCTGATATAGTATTTTTGAGTGATAGGTTCCATGCACTGAAATACTTTTCTGGGTCCACATCCATAATCCAGTCCACCAGTTGGCAACCTCTGCTATAGTTACAATGGTCTTGAAAAATTAGGTTTTAGGCAATATTTCAACAATTTCCCACAAATGTAGCATTGTCCTTTATAAACAGCTTGCTTAAGTATTAAGTCTCCAAGCTTTGGAGAAACGCTTGAAACAATCTGGATTCATACATTTGGAGCAGGGAGCATTTTTTAAAAGTAACATTGTGCAGCACCTGAGCTTCACACACTGCTGTGGTCTTTAGCCATTGATGAAGTCCTCTTATTTCCCAGCTCCCAGTCTGTCACACATTCCTGTCTCACACACATGCAAATATCCCTGCCCTTTTACTCCAAACGATTTCTGAAGAGCTCTTTATGGTGCATAGAGACTCTACTGGACTTTTCACAAGCATTGATTTATATTGACTGATGATGTTCCATTACAGGGAATGCAAGGCAGTCACATCCATTCCATTTGTGTGCTTTGTATACAGAAGGTCAGAAGTAATTGCCATGATCTGCAGATAGAGTCTGTTCAAGTGTTTGCTTAAAAAGAATCGATATATACATTACATGTAATGCAGGACAGGTTTTTATGAAAGTGCAATGATTTCCTATGTGACAGAAACACATGCTTAAATGAAATGTTTGTCTTGACTGAAACAGCTTTGGGTATTCTATACAACACTCAGTTCTACAAAATGCATATATCAAATGCGAAATTACATCATTACTCATCCCATATTCGCATGTCTATGTAGCTGCCCTCTCTTTCGCCATGCTGTACCTTTAGAGGTGACCAATACTGCATGTTCATCAAAGCAGAGATGGGTGCTCAACTATGTAATTTACAGACTTGTGACTTGGCTGGGACATCAAATATTATGACTCGGGATTTGACTTGTAAAATTTAGACTAAAAACTAGACTCTATACTCTAGTACAAGACTCAACAGGACTCAACTCATAATGGACAACGTATGTAAAAAAATATATAATGTGATTATTCACGTGACATTGGTGTGACTTTGCTGGTTGGAATGCAAATGTTACTTGAATTCATGGTTTCTGTTTTGTTCTGAATCTTTCCTGTTCTAATCAGACATGCCAAAAATCAGACACGAGTTGTCATTCTGAACATAGCTGAAGACATAGGTCAGAATTACAGCCGTTATACAAGCCATACTTCAATAGACTTAAATAGACAAACTAAAGAAGGGTAACTACCATGGCAACAGGGTAATAAGAACAATAATCATAACATAATAATTATAAGGACTTATAAGAAAATATATTATAAGGAACGGAAGGAACAAAACCTGGGTAGTAGCACTTCCTTCAAAACTTTAGCTGCATCTCATATAGTCTTGTGTGCACTATGAGTGATTCCATTATTGTGATGTGATTTAGCTCTTAACTCTTAAAACCTAAACTTTATTTTATTTTTAAATTATTTTTTTCAACATTGACCATCTCAGGCAACAATCTCATTTTTACAAGGTTTCTTTACTGAAAATGGCTGCATTTTACATAAGTAACAGGGTCAGGATTTTCAACACAGAATTGGCATATATATA
>JAOTRR010000056.1:24362089-24373231 GCA_028570945.1 Gogo arcuatus
TATATATAAAGCAATACTGGAGTATTTATGTTAGGCTAATGTCAAAGCTCATGGAGTGACAGTAATATATGGCTTTAATGAAAGAGACAAAACAAGTCTCAAATAATAATATCATTCTTGTCAGTAATTATGTCATCATATGGACATCATCATTTGTGCATTCAAATAATAGCAGGATTGTACACGTATTGTTTTGCCTCATGTTTGTTTGAATGGCATGATCTGAATTGAGTTGTAAACTTTATCCGATTTCCACCTCCCATGCAGTTTCAGCACTCTGATAGCAGTGGGTGTATTTGAGCGTCTCAAAGAGCTGAGGTGACACATACAAAAAGTGCATTTAACCTGGCAGGTGGCCCAATTATCCTCTTCCCAGCAATTAGGCAGCACGCAACATCATCATCATCATCATCTTCAAGGGCATCAGCAAATATGTTTTCACTCTCATTTTCCAGTAGAATGAGTCAGTCATGGCCAGCATCACATTTTCCAGATTTTCCTGTTAACCTGACAATGACATTGCTCCCCCAAAAAAAGCCCTACCAACGTCTGGCACTGACACCCAACAACTTGGATTAGTTGTTTGTTTATCCAATGCCAAGAGCAACTATTGGCCAGTTTGCACGTGGCAGAAGGAATAAATTCACAGCATCCTCCGCAAATCATGTAGATCTGGCAAACCTTAGTTCAGGAGGACATTGAATTGGCAAGGCTCATTGTCCCATCTGGAATTAATGATGTGTTGTTGAGAGATGTAGCAACCACAGAGATGCACTAGTCCTTCAATGTCTGGTTTTGGAAGCATGGACATTCTGGCTAATCGAAACATGCAGATGAGGCCGTGGAGGATCACTGTCCATTCGACAGGCTGGAAACACACACCTCTATAAAAACAAGCTGTTAACTGATGCAAGCCAGTTAGAATTTAACATTCATGATCTAGCAAAAAAAAAAAAAAAAGGTACTATGCTACACACAGGAGCATTAAACATAATAGTGAAAGAGGACACGAGAGGAAAGAGAAGCTCACTCACATTGCCTGGAAAACAACATCCCCAATAACATCCCCAAAGGATGCTAAAGGTAAAATTAGATCACAGCAAATTGCACCACCATTGACTCAACAACCTGGCCTTCATCAGTGGCATTCATTGGCTTCGACCTGGCAATAATCACCCAGGAGAAAGGACAATGAGAAAGCCACAGGCACCACAGCGACCGACCATATGCACACTCCAGCAGATACTCAGCTACTTCATGATGAAGGAGCCTCTAACCATGTAACCTTGCCACAGTTGTGTCTTCAGGCCAAACACTTTTTGCTTCAGTTAGTATTCAAATGAATGGCCATTTTTCCACTGCACATATGGATACAAGAACTTGTCTAAACTGGAGCCAGGGGAGCATGAGGTTCTAGATCTGTCTCATTTTCCAACTTGAGAGATGACTAGACATATCTCAGTGACAGCAGTAAAAACCACTGTAACACCATTATGGAGCATAATGGTGCTCTTCTTCAACAAATAGCATTGCGCCTTTGTTTATATCCTTTAGTTCATCAAATCCTATCAGCTGCAGTAAAATTTATTGACAAAAAGGCTTTTAATGATGAAGGGTTTTGAAATTTGGTTATCGTTCCTATAATAGCTGATTCATAGGGATGGATTAATAAGTGGAATAAAATGTAACAAAGTATAATCGGGAGAGATTTAGTTGACATTTATGGAAGGAAACTCTAGTGTCAGTAGTTTGTAACAGTCAGAGGTCTATAGTTATAAACTGATAAAAAAAAAAAAAGTACATGTCATTTTTTTAATAAATACAAAAGATTGCTGCAATATAAATGGAATAAAACACTGTTATAGGAAGATAACAGTTTGGCATAACAATTTGTGTTGTCTTGCATCGAAGCACCTTGTCAATGATTATTTTCTTATCACAGCTTGCCCGGTCGTGTTTTATACCTTACTTATTTTATTCAATATTTGTTTACATGGTGTTGCATATTCTGTAATCAACCATCTATGAACAGTGCCCACCCCGAGTACTTTTTAATTCCTTTTGGTCAGCAAGTACCAAAAACCATATAACTTGAACCTTTGGTAGTACTAATTCCAGTTTCATGATACTAAAATTTCTATTATTTGTGCAGTGAAAAAAAAATACTAATGACTTATTTACAAGAAAACTATTCTTTCATAGCTGGACCTGGAAACTCGTCAATCCTCTGACACTGAGACATGCATTTTGCCAATGTAGAAATTGTCTAATCTCAACCCACTTCATTCATCAAACTTGAAAGAAGCCCGATCAGGATGCACCCAGATTGCCTGCAGGGATATGAGGAAATTTGAGGGAATTAGATTGGCTCTCAGCATCTGAAGGTATCTTCTCAGTTGGAGTCATGGGGGGAAGCTCTGTTGAGTCTCAGCTGGATCTCTCTACAGCACGGCATGTCACACTACGGAGAAATCCTCTCACTTCACTGCAGGGGTGGTGTTGAAGTGCATCAGCAGCGCGACACACACAGTGACAGTGAGTGAAAGGAGAAAAAGGGGGATAGGGATTCAGATACAGAGTCTGAGTTCAATACATGAACTACATGTGCAAAAGCTTTTCTGGCAATAGCATAGTCTGTTGATTTTGCCAAGAACTGGGCTAGTTTATTCTACGTTAACTATTCCTAGTCCTCTTTTGTGAAAAATACTAAAACATTTTTTGGCCAAAACATTGTACATGCTAGTACTACTGCTATGGTCACTGTATCAGCCCTTTTGTAAAAACAGTTGGAACTGACTTTCTGTAAAGAAACCCACTAGTTACGGAAATATTTGTGTCCTTATTAGCAACCATATTAAACACAAAAACAGCTTTTGTATTTCTTTATTTATTTAATTTAATCCTAGAACAAAATAGCATCACATAAGCCTAAATGTATTGAGACAGAATATGGTTTTAGCTAACCTTGACCATTAAATAAGTTGGTCTCTTTGTCCAACAAATATAAACCCTATACTTTTATCAAAATAAATGTAGCAACCTATCATTTATATCGGAGTAAAAGCAAGGCAATGCCATGATCAATAATATAACAACCATAAAGTAAAACCATGTTAAGCCCTATTCAGACTGGTTCAATTTTACATGTATTTATTACTGGTATCTGTAATCTCTAGGACTTCAGTCTCATCTCAATCAGTACCGTCATTATTTTTTAAAGACTGTGTGTTCCAGGTTGTATTTTACCTACTGTAAAAGGAAATGTATTCCTGTCTGAATTGACATAAAGACTTCAACATATTGTATCATGTGACAAAAATGAATGGTCTTCAATTCAGTATGGAGATTTTGTTTTCTCTTATTTCCCACCAAAATCGAACAGAATTTAAAACACAAAACAAAAAAAACCCAGACATTTAAAATGACTATTCACATTCACCCCAGCAAAATCACTGTAATATGATGGATTAGTGTTTAATAACAATGATTACCTTAAAGAACAAACTTTATCATAGTAAAAGCACAGTAAACCATAGGAGCTGGTGACCCTGAAAACTCGCTGCAAACCCATACTAGACCTGTTTTAGAAAATCCATAGTTTTACTGCAGTGGATGAAGCAACGTGATGATGTAATATTGATCTGCCCCCCTTTTGGCTCGAGTTAAAGTTGCATTCTTTAAGATTGAATCACTTTCTTCTTTCAAATTAGTTGTTCAGAGAATCTGCTTCCTTCGCTCTAAATGATCTCACAAACGTTCATCCTGAACGTGTGAATATAGTATGTTCTCAATAAAAAACAAACATTTACTTCAAGAAGTATATTCATTTTAATTTATAACAATAATGACCAAACACAGAGTAGGAATAATGCTACAAAGATGCTTTTTTGTTTTTTTTTTGCAGGTATGCGATACTGTTTACTCAGAACAGACTGAATTATAGAAAGCACCAAAATAATAGGCTTACGTTACCAGTTAAAAGTTTGGACACACCTGTTCATACAAGGATTTCCTTTATTTTGACTTGATAATGAATAATAATGAAGAAAGTACTGCTATGAAATAACACATACAGAATCATGCAGTGACCAAGAAAAGTGTTAAATCCAAACTATTTTATACTTTAATTGTTAACAGTATTCCTGATGAAGCTTTACACACTTTTCTCATCTTCACAACCAGCTTTTCTTCAACTTCCCAAATAGGCCTCTCTGCTTCTCCTAAGTTCTATATAAACACTACTAGTTTGGGTGAAATTTAACATTTTAAATATGATTTTTCTTATTAAATGAAATGCTTTTATACAGTACATGGATATTACTATTGTCATTTGTTCTAATGTCCTTAAGGTGGTGAAAAGTATATATTAAATCTAAATGTTGACTGGTATTGTACACCACCACAGCATACTGTAGGTTCATTCATATAGCTGTGTTGTATATTCAAGAGATCGAAAGTTGGTATGAAGGCAAGCGGCAAGTAGACGAGTTTTCCTACAGCACAACAGCGCCCTATACTGTCCACTAGCAGCACACACAAGGGTACAGTTTGAGCTACTCTCCACAATGTCTGTGTGGTATGATCATCTATTATTCAGTGTGATTAATGTTACATATAAACATATAAGTGTATGATTAAAAATAAAAATACAGAATTGCATCAATAAAAGTTCAAGTGCTCCTAAAAAAAAAATTCAACTTACATAATATTTTTGTGGTATTACATTTTTCTGTAGCATTTTAAAACAATCCTGAGAAAATATAAGTGCTGATTATCAAACCGTGTAATATTTAAAATTTTATTTGTCTTTTTTTACATTTTGCATGATAAACCTGCTTTCAAGGCATTTTGAATAATCTGTAAACCCACAGATTTCATTTTAGTCTTCAGTGCTTGGTTTAAAAAAAATTCCCCATCCTGTATGAACTATTTTTTATAATCTTTTTAAATATATAATTACAGCATTGCATATTTAACATGAAAAATATGTAGTTACCCACAAACATAAACTGTCATATACTTTTAATTAATGTTGATTTATGTTGGTATGTCATTAAGCAAAACTTGTTAAAAATCAGAAATAAAGATCAGATATTTTTAAGGGGAAAAAATGTATTTTTCTATGTGTAGTGGAATAGAGGTCAGCAAACTCCTATCCTGTACATATCTTAGGGAGAAAGAAAAGCATCTTAATTACAGTTATCTACTATAAATGCTGCTTAATTAAATATAATTGTGATGTATATTTCTAAAAACTGTATTTGGATTATTTTAAAACCACAATACTCCTGTGAAAGCAAGACGAATGCCTTCAAGCAAAACAACATTCGCTGGATAGAGATAAGGCTGTTGCTCACATTAACCCAAACACTCAAACCTGCCCAAATTCGTTCCAATCGACCAAAGCCCAGACTTCATCATAAATTAAATCCCAAATTAAAGCACAGCTTTCCCTCACACCATCTGCTGAGCCTCTCCAAGTTGTCTCCACAAAGCTCAACCCACGATATCTCAGTTCTCAGTTAACTTCATTAACATGTCTATCTCTCACCTAAAACCATCCTCAGCACTCCAGCTTAATTAAAAAAGGCTGTGTTCACTCGCTACATTATCTACGAGTGTGTGCTTGCATGCTAAAAAGCCGGTCTGTCTCGTGGCTGTGATGAAGAATGAGCATGCCGTCTCACTATCAGGAAATCAGAGAGCTCAATGACCAGGCGAGATTGCTGTTTTCTGAAATTACATCTCATGCTCTCAAAACTCCACACATTCAACACAATTTGCTCATTTCTCCCAATCCTCCCTAGAGATTAATTGCAAAATGAGCCATGTGCTCAAAATGAAATGAAACTCAGCATCCAAATGAGACAAGCACAACACCATTGAACCAACTGGTTGAGGTGATGGACAGTTTCACACTAATGACAGAAGTCCACGGCAGTAGAATAACTATCTCTGGGACCTCTGGTATATCTTAACCCGAACACCTGTAACTCCTGGGTGGCACTTGTTGCAAAACTAAACTAAATGGTTTAGACTGTATATAGTAGAAGAGAATAAACATAGAGCATTCGGGTAGCCTTGAGTCCTGAACTAAAAGTGGATGAATATTTCTGAACCGGTGGCTCCTGAGAGGCCTTTGTTGTTGAAAAAAGTTATGTTGATTTGATGTCACTTGCTGAACTCGGGGTTGAGGAGAACTTCCCGAATCTCTGAATAGGTATTCCGAGTTGAGGGGGAGTTCTTTGGAAATTCCGAGTTACGAGTTTTAGTTGAATGTACCAATCGTCCATAACCTAAGCCAGTTTTGAAAGGGACTCAGGGATTTTTTTGTTGATGTTTATTTGCTATTTGGCTAGGTTTGACACCACATAATTAAGCAAATGACCAAAAAATATTGGCTAGGGGACATGTAGTGCTGGAAACGTTCTAATAAAATGCTTTCATTCAATGATCAGAAATATGTCAAGTAAAGAAGGTAAACAAAGTTTTGTGTTAAAACCACAAAAATCGCCCCAGTATGGAAAACATGGCTAAATAAATGATTAGATAATTATATAAATAACTAGTTTACACCATTTCATACATCACATCCTGTGATTATTTTCTTTTGTTCAATCACTCATCCTCATTCTTCTTCAGTAAATGCTTTATCCTGGTCATGGTTAAGGTTGATCCTCAAACACTAGGCATGAGGCAGGAATATATCCTGGACAAGACACCAGTCTATCACAGAGCACCACACACACACAGTCATTCACACACTCATTCATATCTAGGTGCAATTTAGCATATTATTCCTGATGTGTTTTTTGGGATGTGGGAAGGAACCCATGGAGAACAACTTGCAACTCCACAGAGAGTAACCCAAACTCATGATGGAACCAGTGACTCTGGAGCTATGAGGCAGCAATGCAACCTGCCTCACCAACGTTGCTGCCTCTCTTTTTTGTTAGTTGGTCCAAAAGTCACACTTCACATTTCTGCAGCACTGTAGTTGCAGTCCTCCTGTTTCCACTTCGCAGATCAGTTTAGAAGCTTGTATCTAGTGATCTATAGAAAAATGCTGCAATCCAAAATACATGGTATGTTTAGCTCACCTCCTACAGTTCAGGATTTAATGGTGATAGAGTTCACTTGGACCTGGACCATAACACCTCGCTCACGTGAGCTGGAACCGGTTCTTTTGGTCTGTACCCAAGTCTGAAAACTGTGTTCTCACCTGCACAAACAAACAGGAAAACACACCTGCTTTCAAACAGGCTAAACACTGCATATATTAATATGCATTATTAGTATTATTAGCATTATTAGTATGCATATATTCTGCACCCTTACACAAAGTAATGACTATGTGAAGTCAGCTATAATTAGAGGATTGAGAACCTCCCACAGCCTTCACATGGAGCTGTTAGATACCTTACTGTGGTTACAGCATCTCTGTGGTCTACTGTATTAATCTGAGCAGACTTTTACTCACTCCTACAGACTCTGAGGTTAAACAAATGTCCAGTTCACATCGATGCTTCAACAATGGCTCTCAATTAAGAGTCCAATATCTGTAGAGCTCAAATGACATTTAGCCAATACATTTCCTAGCTCATTGAACCTCTATGCTCATTTAACCTGTGTACAGCTAAACTATTTAAATGGTTGTGTGTGTCTATCCCCTCACAGCCTCTCTAAGAAGCCGATATGCTCTCGCACTGGATCCAAAGGCAATTTTATATATTAAGTAAATGCCACTATGTAGGTGACATTTAAGTTGTAATGTCTTGGAAGAACACATCCGAAGAGAAAGGGCATGTAAGGTGAATTTATTATACGGAAAGGATGATGGTAAAGGGCAACAAGGTGATTTTCATTAAGCACCGTTAATCAGGATTTACAAAATGGAATTTGATATAAATCCTACTTTAAGCCACAAACAGCTGTCTATATTTAAACTTTGAAATGTAGATAGATGGATTCAGGAGAATTAGAACAAGTGAAAAGTCATTTGGTACACACTGGAGTTTTTAAAGTAAATCTTTATTTATCTGACAGGTGCCTTTATCCTTGATTTATAATGATTTATCTTTTTTTTCCAATGACTTAAATCTTTATTGATACCATTATGCAGATTATTAAAGAATGATCCATATCCACAGACATAGTCATCCATTCATTGTCAGTAACTGCTTTATCTTGGACAGGATCATGATCTGGAGTTTATCCTAGGAACACTGGGTCTGAGTTGAGAATACATCCTGGATGGGATGCCAGTTGGGTGGCAGGAAACCAAAGAACCCAAAGGAAACCCAAGCGGATAAATTTACATTAGCTCATTCGGTGACTTACAGTTGAGACAGGACACTACTGAAGATTAAGGATCTTGCTCAAGGGCTCAACTATGGTAGCTTGGTGGTGCACGAACTTAAACTTCTGATCAGTAGCCCAAAGCCTTAAAGGTGACACCCCTTTTCCACAAGTTCACACAGTTCTCTGAGGTCTTAATGAAATGTCTGTGACATGCTTTAGTCAAAATACCACAAGGATAAAGCCCCACAGCTCCCTTCTCACCCTGTCTAAACAGTCTTGTTCAGAACGGCCAATTTGAGTTTAAATGATAATGAGCCACTGCTCACCCCACCCCCCTCATCTGCCAGCTAATCAGGTAGCACTTTCCTCATGAATATTCATTCACAAAGGCAGTTCTCAAGCAATGAGTGGAGACACTCAGATGAGGGGGGTGGTATAATTCTCATGAGCTCCCCTTGTGACATAGAAAGGGGAGACAAATCTGAATGACTTGTTGAAGCACTTGTTGCCTGGGTTGTCTTATTTCAGAGTTTGTTGGTTGGTAGGCACTCCAGATACCCACATGTATGCGCACAAGCCCTGAAAAAGTGCGTTTTTCATAATATGTCCCCTTTAACCACGTCTCCACAGACAATAACTCAAGCTCAGGGGACCCTGGAGCTGTGAGACAGCAACACTTCCTGTTGTGCTGCTGTGCAGTGCTCATCCTTCTTTAAGTGAAGACCTTCAAATTTGCAACATGAACACAATAAAACTGATTAAATCTCAAGCAATCTTATATTAACGCTCTGAATTTGTGAGAATTTGCAGTCCTGAGTGTTAAATCTCAGCTCAGGTTTTCTTCAAGGACGTCCCTAGTAGTAAATCATATATAAAAGCAGACTCCTTTAAAAAAAAAAACAAGTCAATCATTTATTGGGCATTTATTGTAAGGAGGGGACGAATTCCTGGTAAAGCTTCATCGAGCTGACTAAATCAAACTCCCTTCTGAGGTCCTCTAAAGACAAGTCTTCCTTCACCTCAAACGTTGATATTCTGAAATAAAGGGAAATGGGTTGAGAGGAAGAAAGGTGAGAGGGAGAGAAAGATATTTTAAGTGCCAGGCTGATGCAATAAGCAGTGCTCAGTGTGTAAAGTGGCAGCTCTTACCTTTTAAAACCCTCTGTAAGGGGCACTTCACATAAAACCCTCATCATCTTCTCTTTGCACCGTTTGCCGGACGAGTCGACGTCAACTTTCACCGTCTTCTGAAGGTGGATATATTCCTTTAGGAGAGGATTTAGAGATGTCATTCAATTATATATTTTATATCTTTTACTCACCTAAAGGAAATGAATATACATGACATACTTGGAAATTGGGCTGGGTAAAGGAAAATAAAAAGCACACAACACAACAGTAAAAGACAGACAATGCTTGCTTCATGTGATCGATCAGCCAAGATATGTCTGGTGTCTGAGTTTTCTTATTTAGTTTTCTTATTTAGTTTTACACTTGAACAATGAAGCTAATATAACTAAGGGAAGTCTATCTCTTCCAGAATCTTTTCCATAAACCCAGGCTTCCTTCTACCCTTACATGCTGTACGTACAAGCTTTGTAAGCTACTTTATCTAATTTTCAAATAAGCAACTTTGTAAAATGACAAGAATGGTTTGTATTTATAGATTTAATTTTAAACTATATTATCATTCTCATCATTTACAGTTTTTTGGTATGACTTTACCTTCATATTTTCAGAGGAGGGGCTGAGGGAATGAACAATACCAAATTGTGCTGAGTAATATGTGAATTTGGTTGTCCAAGATGGCCGCCCTCATAACGTCACGGTTTTCAGTTAGTGTTTTGTTCTTGTTTATAGATTACAGCAAGTCGCACTGTGCCCTAAACCGTTTCAGCAAAAATACAGTTTGAGGGAGATATTTACAGAAAAGACTGTATTAGTTTTATATTGAATGAAAAAAAAAAACAACAACTGAAGAAGCAAACATCAGCCACTAAACATGTCTAATCTAACCTGCGTTACAAGTCAAGCTGAGGTTTGGTCACATCTCAGTCAGGAGCCAATAAACTTGCCATGAATCTCTCCTTAATACCTTAATGCTTTCCTTTGTTCCTTGTAGTAAAATCAAAATCGGCCTTCCCACAAACAGTCTCCCCATCAAACCCAACTCTGAAGTCCATTTTTCAATCAGTTTGATATATTTAGCTTTAGACCGCATATGATCTAAATGCAGCAATGCCATCCAGGTGTCCTCTGCTTTACTATCTGCTGTATTTGAGCAGTCTCCTGGGCTGTTTGAGGTTGTCATCAGGTCGGTGAAATTGTTCTGAAGCCACGTCACTAGGTGGTGAACCATGGGCTCAGGTGGAAGGGTGTGAGCTTTACTGAGCATCGCTCTCTTCAGTTCCTGGCAGTGGTTCCTCGAGAAATCGCTGGAGGTGACGCTGATATCAGGAGGGGTTTGAGGGTATAGGGGAGGGAGATGGAAAGCGAGGTTCAGGGTTTTTCTCCCGCTGTCTGTGTCTATCGCAGTGCGGATGCGGTACACGAGTCCTGTCTGAGCTGTGTTTAAGGAACAGATTCACAAAGCATTAGAAAATACTGAAGGTTTCTCACATGATAGTATTAACATAATAGATTAATGGTATTTATTCCACAGCACTAATCTGATTGGCTGGAATGTGTTGATTATTTTTCTATAACAGCTGCTCTGACAATAGTTCACAGGTTGATATTAATACACTTGTTCTAATGCATTAGTATAAATACGCAGGTGGTTATAGAAAATCGTGCGCTCTGATTGGTCGAGAAATTCGGACTATTTCTCAATAATCACCT
>JAOTRR010000056.1:24373532-24385088 GCA_028570945.1 Gogo arcuatus
TTTGGTCTAAAGCTATTCAAAGGTAAGGTGGAATTGTGATTTATTTTATCTATTTTAAAACAAAGTATTTTATGTGAGTCGGCACAGATAAGTGACACAAGTCTGCGCGCACCTTTATTACATTTACATGCCGCTTTTGAAGTTTGAAATAAATTATCTTTTAAAATGCAATTCTTTTTTTTTTTTAATATCACCTGTGTATTTATACTAAAACAATTATTCGCGTTAGGCTCAGTGAATATCGGTGAATAATAACCTCGACTTCGTCTCAGTTATTCTTCACCGATATTCACTTCGCCTTCGACGAATAATTGTTAAATAGTTTCTATAGTAACAACTTACACAGCGACTCTTATGACAGACGCTCCACATAAACTGATCAAGAAACGTGTAATTGTTTATATCATAAGATTTTTCTGTATAGAGGTATTATTCAAATTTTTTGGAATGAGTCTCCAGTGTCAACTTTCCAACATGAGGAAGTCTTCAGAACAGAAGGTTTTGCTGATTCTTGGTAACATAACAACCTGCATTTGACTGTTTATAAATCACTCTATCAAGTTATAACAGGAAATAACTTGTTTCACAAAATGTTCCACAAAACTATACATAACTATAAATGATTAAAAACTATTTCATTCTTTAATTTAAAAAACTGCAGTTGTTAGTAAATTGCTGTGGTTAAAAAAGGGAAGAAGACTTCATGACATGCTGTCATTGGAAAAAAAATAACTTTAGGGTGGCAATAGTAACTCTCTTTTATCACACCACCCTATCGTTGATTATTTTCCTATAACAGCACGCCCCCAAATGATATTTTCAGCAATAGACACTTGTTTTTTATGTTCATTCTTTCAACATTGAATTACATTAATCTTTTTAAAATGTTTATTAACTCACCTGATTCCTCAATCAACTCAAATTCGTCTTTTTCGCAGAAAATGGCAGACAGAACTGACATTTCATCCAGCGCTTCTTCAGACATCTTCGCGGCATGAGCGCAAAAAATATGCACTAAAGTTCACTAGCTGGTTAGCGTTATGTTCCCACACCTGTATTCATACTGATCCCGCCTCCTCCTCTGTGATTGGCTACTACTTCTTATACACGAGCGAGCCGATTGGAAGGTACAGAACATAATAAACGTCTGAGAGCCGTTATAAAGAAATGCAACTTCATTCGTCGGATTTTTATTGTTTAAGCTGTTTTACAGGAATTAACCGATTAAAAAAAGGCCTGATATTTAATCAAGGTGCTGCTTGTGAATGTTAACTACTAGCCAATCCTAGTATAGGAGGCGGGGACTGTCCGAATACGGTTGGGTAAAAAAAAAAATATCGATTGACGTATTTCTTATTGTACGCAGGAGTGCGTGTCCGTGTTACAACACTGACTCGCTAAACTTAGTTCCGGTCTAGAGACGATATTGTTTTCTTAATTTTAATACAATTTGTTTTACATTTATTGTCAGTTGAGCACAAATGCACTACTTTAATATGGAGTATAAGCCTTAATGAATTTTAGCTTCAGTAAAAATATAACAATAACAAGCACAAGCTGTGGAAATGGCACCTAGACATTCAAACAAGTGATGTTAAAGATCAGTGCCATTTTAACCCTAACCCTAGAATTTCATGAAACAAAAGTGCAACATTTGCAGAAAAATGAAGTATTTATTGAACATACAGTGGCCTTCATACAGTGGGGATGTAAGTCATATTCCAGTATATTACAGAACGCTGGACATCAGTATGGATGTTGAAATGCAGCTCCAACCCGGGATACATATGATGTTTTAGATGCTAGGCTTTTCATACTTAAGCAAAAAGGAAAAAGACCTTTGATTATTGTATAACTATTGTACATATTATTAGTTCAATCACTAATTAAATTCCTATTCAAAAAAGAATAATTGTAAAAAGTACTCATGTGATCTGTGATCCTGTGATGTGATTCACTCTCAACGGTTTCAGCCCTGTGTTAGCATTCTGCTACACTATATAGGTCTTACAGATAGCAACTTTATTTAACTGTTATATAAATGTACATTTGACCAGGTTTCACTTGATACTTGTTTGCATGTTTGATATTTACAGCACATAATAATAATCATCGTCATTAGTATACAGGACTTGGAAAGTTGGGTGCGTGTGCAATGCAACAATATCTTCAGTAAACACAGCACTTCCTGTCAGGGTCAGATAAACGAGCCCAAAGAATCACCAATAAATACGTATGAATATAAATCTCCTGTAACAGCACAGGTTCATGACGAGGTCCATCTCCACCACGCCACCTTCATGCGATCCCACACGGCTCCTAAAGAGTCAAACGCTGGACGGACGTCTAAGATGGTATGACTCGACCCCTGACCTCCATCATAGTAGTCGATCACATATCGCACTTCTTTCCCGCACCGGTCCACAATCCAGTCGTGTCTGTCAAACGGCAGCTCATGCCTGCAGCAAGAGGGAGACAGAAGACGACCAAAAAAATCAGCAGATCTTCTTTTTTTTTTTTTTTGGTGTGTACTTTGTGGTACTCTTTCATTCACTGGAAATATGACAAAATGGAGAAAGATAAACAAACAGAGTACGAAGAAACAGAAATAACGAAAAATTACCTAAGCACAGAGAACAAGGTGCTAAATAAATTATTAAATAATTATATAAACTATTTTTTTGTAATTCACATCCAGTGTTTGGTTGGTTGGTTGGTGTTTTTTCAGTCTAAATATGCAGATGGCAATTCTGCAGTGCTACAGCTCTATCCTTTAATTACATTTATCAGACTACAGATTACTTACGGATTATTTACAGATTAGACTATTACAATCATAAAGCAATCATGCATTTCCATTGTGTGTGGTTTTTACATACCGGGATTGAAACTCACCCCATCCAGTGACGAAAGCGAGCTCTCGGAGTAAATTCTTTCGCTTTGCCTCCAAACCTTTTAAGAGCAGGTCCGCATGGACACTCCCTTAAGATGACACACAAAGTCGCAACTGATCAGTAAGGAAACATCACGGCTTTATAAAAATCTACAAGTTTCACTTGGCGTACTTCGAATGGAGAGCTTCCCATCTGAGGATCTCCATCCACGCCTGCTCGTTGTTCTGGTTGTGGATCGAAATGATGTTCATCATGTCTTTTTGAGAGATGTCTTGCTCCTTCCAGCGCCACCTGGTGGACACAGGTCAGGTAAAGTACATTCATTTAATGACGATACCGACTTTCCGTTATTAAAACTTCTGCAAACAACCGCATTAGCCCTGCATTTCAATTTGATCGATAGGTTAAAAAGTGTGAAAATTGTTTTTTTGATGTACATTAAGTTCCAGGCTTCGTATTAGATTCTGTTGAGACTCGTTACATTTGTTTACATTTAAACAGGGACCTAGAAATAGTGCAGAATCTTGAATAATAAATATGCAAGATATTGAATATTTACTTTCTTTTTTCTGTTTATTCCAATTTTAAATGAACAAAAAAAAAAAAAATTCCAGATTTTCAATGTGGTCTTTGACTTTTGGACCTCACTGTAGGAACCAGCTGGACTAAAGTTGTGAGAGGGGGAACTGAAAAAGCGTGCTACCGTATGCGCCACGCGACTGATCCGAGGAATCATTTAAGCCAGTGATTTAGATTTGTCACTTCACCACGTCATGCTTAATCGGCATAAATTTTAGAAAATCTCAACTTGCATTTCGTCACTGAAATCACAGCTCCATGTCTCGCTCGTACACGCAAAATCTATGGTTGCCTTTCGCTTTGTTGTGTGTGCGCGAGACTCTTCTTCGGTTTCCCACTAACAGCTTTAGTTCCTACCTGCAATTCGTTCCCATTTACTGTTTCTTGTACAAAATACCAGACAAACCTATAACCATGGTTTCATCTTATAGTGGGTGTTCTCAAAGCCAGATGTACAACTTTTTTTTTGTTTTGTTTGGTTTTTTTGGTGAAAGTCCCACTTATTTAATGTAATGTTTTGTCTTCAAAACTGACAAAACACTGACTGGTTCTTAAAAAAAAAAAGAAAGTATCCTGGTTCCCTGAGCCAACTTCAGCACCATGTGACTGGAAAAGAGGTTAAATCAAGGACAAATCTAATGGAAGATATAATTTGCTGTTATGATTTGCTGTTTTACAGCATAGTCTGCTGAACCTTGGACTTCTTGGCAGAGAACTGCTTTTGGTTGAACTCAGCAGGTAACCTTAGTGTAATACTCAATTCATTTCATTTGTAAACTGTAACTAAAGATAAATTAAGACTCTCTGTGGGCCTGTACGCAGGCTGGAAATGAAGGTGTGTTGAAAGCCGCACTGAAAAGAAGAGCAGGTGATAAAATGCTCAGGTTTGTAGTTTGGTTCGGAGTATTTCATACTCGCTCACCCTTTCCTCAGCATGGCGTTCCAGAACATCTGCTCGGAGGGATAAACCCAGTTCTGGTCCGATCCTGAGCGAGGGATGTGTGACTCTTCTCGCACCACGGACAGAGGAAAGGGCTGACTGGGTGAAGGCTGCTGGTTGGGCGGAGGCATCTGAAATAAGAGGAAGAAAATCATAAAGCCATATAACAGCTACACTGAGAGTACAGTGTGCTTTCTTCTCTCCTGTCTCTCCAGTGTTTTAGCTCTACTTTACATTTTACTGTAATGTAAGAAGACCTCTCTTCTACACATATTATACTCGACTCCACTGCTGATGAGAGTTTATCATTCATTCATCTTCAGTAATCACTTTTATGAATGAATGATTATCGTACCATGTTTGCCGGGTTGATGTCTGATGCTGCATGTTTGCTTCCTGTCACAGGACATTGAACAAACTCATAGGCTCTGTCCTGATGTGCTGGCACATCTGGTGCACTCTTGGGTTGTTCTGTAGCAGATGCGCGATGCATGGGGCACTCAGACGGAGGAGCGGCTAAACACAGAGACACAAACAAACACAGATGATCAAGTTCCATAATTATCCTTCCAAATGTTGCTTATGTGGTTTGTGATGACACATTTATCAATGAAAATGGACAAAAGGACATTGCAGAACAGCTAAAAACAGTCCTAGTGGCTATAATTGAAGCTGAATATCACAATACTGGCCAGACTGAACCTCATTAAATAAAATCAAACAAACAAACATTCATCCATTTACACAACTACACCAGCAATAACATAAATAAGGGTCAAAGACATTTGCAGAGTTCCCAACGTTTGCTAAAACCAGATAGATTAATTAAAACAGACTTTATTATTGATTATAATCACCTCTTTTGGTGTCCTGATGGACAGGACAGCCTGGAGGTGGAGCTCGGCTCTCATCAGACATCACAACAGCCTCCGCTGTGACCGTGCCAAAAGGACTGGACATCGTCTCTGTCGTGAGGTGGACACAATTAACACAACACCATCACTGTCATTGTGTATAAACACTATCAAACCAAAACCAGGGCTGCACAATACATCACAATAAAACTGGTCTTGGAGATATCACTATCACAGAAACATGCAATTTTAAAAAAGCCCAAATTTACTTTAACTGTGCGAGCATTCGAAACATTTTAGAGATATTTTAACAGTATTAATGCAAATGACTCGTTAACTGCAACTCATCATGGGCTTGCTAGTTTGCTTTTATAGGACAAAAGGGGGCATTAGGCCCTGAGGGGTATTCGGCCCCAGTACATTGAAAATGCATGGAATTTATCACCAGCATGTCAGACATGATTGCAGATTAGTCAGGAACCAATCCGAGTGTGTGATAACTGAACCCAGTAAAATGAAATAGAAGTTAAAAGTTGGACTCTTCTGCTGGGGGCTTATTGCCCCACACCTGTGGGGAACAGGCTCTACTGTATTAAAAAAAAAAAAAAAAATTGACATTGCAAAACTATTGCACTTTTATCATTGGATTTGATGCCAGTTAATTTGTAATTGTGTGTTTATTTGTTTGTTCTATTATACTGTTTATAAAGTTACATTCTTTATAGCATATAATTTTTTAAAAAACAAAAAGTGTGGGGCCTAATGCCCCCCTTTGCCCTATGTCTATAAATTACCCAGGAGTCACTGTAGCTATCAATAATGAATAGTTCTGATTTGAGACTCAAACAGACAGCCTGAGTTAATCCTTCAGAAATAAGAGTGTACATACTTTTAATAATTGATAATAAATGCTTTTAAATTAGTGTCACACTGGAGTCATTGCAGTAATGCAATTTAACCATAACAGAATGATTTATGAGCAATACAACCCACACTGTGACTTTCACACGAATAAAAATAAACAATAAAATAATCTTTACCTCACTGTAACACTGTGCCGTGCGTCAAATTTGTATTATAATGCGTTTTAATCTTTTAATAGCAATAAATATAGCTCCATGTTCTTTTCAATGTCACAACTTGTGCTCTGCCCAGCATACAGCATGAACCGGCTTCTTCATTGGGTTCAGTAGTGAAGCACACGTCGCTCTAAGGGGGTTTTATCGCCACCTTCTGGCTGGAAGAAGAACAGCACTATAATTATACAGTACTACTACAGCAGAGAGCAGAGCTTCACTGTATCTGTCTTTTATTAGATAACATGGTTCAGCACTTCTTTTTTTCATGGACTAATCAAGATCATGTGCTCAACGTGAAGATCCCTGTTGTTTCACTGACAAGAAACCTAAAGACATATCAAAGAAAATTTCCAATATTTGAAATGATTTAGTACTGTAATATGCACTTAGGATGCAGCAACAAACTAGAAGGGCACTCGGTAGAGTGTATACCTCCACCAAGCCACATATCAACATCAAAATCAAATCACTTGAACCTAGGATAATACTAAAGCTGTACACCAAATTTCATCAAAATTCATTCACTACTTTTTGAGTTACATTGGGAACAGACAAAAAAAAATCCTGGATCCACAGACATATCTGGATTTGCATCAAATTTCTAATCAATTGTTCCTTGGCCCACCTTTCCTCAGAGTTTCATCAAAATCTGTTCACTACTTTTTGAGTTACATTGGAAACAGATAAACAAACAAACATACAAACAAAGGTGAAAACATAACCTCCTCCAACAAAATTGGTGGAGGTAATGAAGATACCCACATAGCTGAGACATTTGGCCCAGATTTGGCATGAAGTTGGCACAGCTGGCATTCAGTCAGCAATAATATAAGGCATATGAACCAAACATGGCCCAGGTGTGGCAGAGGTGGAACTGCTTTCAAGGTGGAAAACAAGATATGGGCCAGTTGTTGAGCATAGTATTTGGCCCAGATGTCAAATTAAAACTGTGGGCCATATATGCATGGACAGTCTTGTCTTACAGTTAAAATGTAATCTCATATATTTTTGAGTAAGGTGCCAATATTTTCATACACACAGCCAGCTGTTTCCTCCTTCCTGTTTGCAATATGGTTTTAATGCTTTCAAGCTAATCCATCCAACAATAAACGTTGCATCAAATAAAATGCATAAAGGGATTATCCAAAGTACCCACATCAAATAAAACACATTAAATTTTAAATATGAAACACTGTCAACTTTAATTGTCTGATCATCTCATTTCATGCACAAGAAATGTTTGGTCTATTTCTGCCTCTTTTTCAATGGTTGTGTTTGAAAGTTAATAACTTTTAATAACTTTTTTTGTTCACAGAACCATATGATGTAAATTAAAGAAGAGTTTTATGATACGAAATTTACATTATTGGACTTGTCATGAGCCAGATTGTGTTAGCACACTAGCTAAAACAGAGCAATAAACATACACACGGGGTCCCGATGGCATGCTCATTACCCGATATAAGCGAGTTTGAAATACAAAAACACAGAGAAACACATAAACACCCCCTGCTATCATGAGTTTGCTGGGTCAACAACTGGGTTAAGAAACAAACTTCACTATGAGGATAAATGGGCTGACAATCATTCACTCTAGCTTTAAATTAGAAAAATAAATAAATAAATAAATAAATAAATAAATGCCTTACCTGTTCAGGAAAAAAAAAAAAAACTAACAAAACCATCAAACTAACAAAAACGCCATCCATTCATTTTCTGATATATTTTATTAATTCTTACTTTGTTTACACTATCACTCTCTCCATCACTGCTGATTGGCTGTAGCTCCTGCCTGTCACCATGTAGTTGGACTTCTCTTTGGCTAAAGTTGGGGTGTGATGAGGTTTTGTTTGTATCTGAAGTGGATACAAAGTCAATTCAGCTTTATTTTTTGAGCACATTTAAAAGATAGAAAGTGTCGACCAAAGTGCTGCACAGTAAAATCAATTCAGTGTAAGATTAAGACAAAAAATTCCACCCTGTAGAAACTATCTGCCACAGAAACAGAAAGAGTCTGGATGGGAACCGAATCCGTTGGCATGGTGTGGTTGTAGCCCTATGCTCCAATTAGGAGTCTACAGCTGGAGAGTTAATAAACTGGTAGACAGCAAAAAAAAAAAAAAAAAAAAAAGACCATCAATAACAAGGCAAAAACAAACAATAGCTGGATGAAGGAGACCTTAAAAGGACTAGGACCTTAAAATGCCTTGAAGGATAAATGTTTTCAAATTGGATTTAAAAATGTCTGTTGTGAGGGATAACTTTATAATCAATGGTAAATTATGGTTTAAAAAAAGTGCATACACATTTCCCTCCAATCTCGACTCTACTGCAGATTTGTCAGGGCAACTTTCAGCAGCTCAGGAACGTCATATTATAATGTATTTTTTTTTCTCCCCTCATTAATGATGTTTTTTAACATTCAACAATGCCACATAGACTTCATTAAACAAATACACAAGTCAATTAACTCAATTAAGTCAATTATTTATAGTTGCACATTGAAAGTTATGGTTATAAATAGTACATAGGCAGCATAGTGTTTGAGTACATACATTCATCCAGAGAATCCATATTTAAAATCATTTTAATAGGCATGCATGGTCCCTTATAGTATCTATAAGTCATGGCATCCATTTTGCTCCAGTCATAAGCCATGGACATGTTAGTTCCTTTATGTTAAACTGTGCTGATGTTGTGCTGACTTTATTGCATCCGATAAAATAAAGGCAAATTTGGTTTCGCTTCATAGCAGCTTAGCATCGTCGGTTCTGATCGTCCGGATTTTTATCCTCAGTCCTTCGGTGAATCTGTGAAGAGTTCATTTGTAGTACATATTGAAACTGTTTGCCGGTGCAGTTGGAGTAGGCGCTGTCATGACTTGCCAGTTTATCAGGTACACCAAACTTGCACCTACTCTAATCGGCTATTTTCGATAATAATTTATATCTACCATAAAATGTAGGTCACTTTGAAGATTACAATTTATTAAGTAAGAGTACAACTTGCTGTACACCATCTGTTGATATGTACAGTGTGTCAGCCTTCCTTTACTCCATTAATCAATGAAAGGGGCTCCACATTTTAATACCAGAGTTCTCTGGAACGAGTTGTCAATCCAAAATACACCAAAAGTTCAGTCTTCTTTATTTCATAATAAAAATGTCAAATGAGTTCATTGACAATCTGTAATGACTGATAATTACACAAGAGTTTTGAACTCTTAGATATTAACTGACACTCTCTGGAAGCCCCGCCCCTGATTCCCATCTCACTTTAGTAACATTTTGGCCGGTCACCACGGTGTTTGATAGATACGCTGACACAGTGCAATCACATTCTATTCAAGGAAAATTGTGAATTTTTAAGTTTATTAATGTGAAATAAAATCTATTAACGTGTTTGACTTAGTTAATGTTAGACAAGTGTTTCGTTAACATTAGCTAAGTATATTTACTAGGGATACCACTGAAAACTTTGGCCCAGATATGGTGAAAAGAGAAAAAAACTGACATTTTTGACAAATAAATAAACAGGGCTACAAATGAAATGTCAAATCTAACAATTTACAAATAATGTTACTGGTAATGGTAATTGTAAAGTGATTTTAAAACACTGTTTGTTTGCCTTGCTCTCCTGAGTGCAGTCACATTTAGATAGTTTCGACAAGTGATGTGTAAAAGAACTGTATTGAAAATGTAAGGTTTTGTCATTTCTTTCCATTGACACGTAGAAGAGAGGAGGACTGACAGTTTGTTCATGTCAGCACATGGGCTACAGTCAGTAGCTGTACACCTACAAAATGCTCGCTATTTGCTCTTTATGTAGGACCATGTATAGAGACCCTGTATTGTCTTGCATGCTCCCTCATGATCCTTCCTGGAGGCTTAATATTTAATAGCACAGTATTTGTCTATAAAGATGAGACACCAATGAAAGTTGACTAGGCTTAACTTTCTCAGTCTTAGTCAATTTTTGGCTTCTTCATTTCCGTCACTGGTTTTTGGAATCTGCTGGAGTGTAGAACTTTGAGGCAGCCCCGAAGGATCTTGCGCATCCACATGATGTTCATGACGTCGAGGCAGAGGCTGCAGAGAATCCAGGCACAGCGAGCCCCCGGTGTGAGTCTGTAGAAAGCCTTGGTGCCATACACACTGTACATTTGGCTGTAGTAGACTGGAATGACTGCGATCCTCACCAGGAAAAAGGAGGATGCCATGGCTACCCCATTAACAAGGCTGGGTTTGGAAAGCTTGTGGTAGCCCAGAACCTGAAGAAACCACCTGGAATCACATCATGTGGTCATCAAACATGAGCTTTGCGTTAGTTGTCCTAAAGAGCAGTCAGAGATGACCTTTGAGTAGGCATGTGCTGATATTATATTTTTTGTTGATGACAAAACCTATCTAAATTTTTTCCTGTTCTATGATATTGTCACAATTAATAAAGTATTTATGTTCTGCCTACTGTGTTTGTCAAACTTTCACAACATTATCTGAACAGAATAATAAAAAAAACGGCAACAAAATCTAGAACTGTGCTTTTTCCATTGATCACTGGTCCAGTAGCAAATGTCCCAGTTGAGTTTTTTGGTACCTGTTTAACCCTTTATAGCAGCCACTGTCAGCCTGTTAGAATTTTCCTGAGCAGCCAAGACCGGCCGCGAATTTTAAAGTCATATCTGCTATAGTATAAGCTTCATTCATGAAATCTTACCGTGCTTTTGGATACATGAACACCATACCTTTATTTTCAAAAAGGAAACAGGGCGTGTTGCCATTGACATTTCTGAAGTAATTTGTTAGCTCCTTTCGCTGCTGACTGATGGACTGAGGAGTTACAGTGTCTCAGGGAGTTATGGCTAGCTATCAGAAGCACCCGTGTCTGTTCTCACTACTGGATGAGACAGTATTTACGTGCACCAATCATGACGATCTACTGTGTTTGAATGACAGTGACGATCATATTGATGTGAGAAATGTCAAAATAAAAAAAGCTTAAAAGTAATATTATCGTCCTCCTGTTTTTTATGACTAGCTAACTCTCTAGTGGTTCCTAGCTAGCTACCGCTGGCATAATCGCTCAATTAGCTGATCAGATTGAGATAAATAACAATACATGTATTGTAAACAAACAAACAAACAAATGGAAATCCATGCCACGCTTAGTCGCTGTATATGGGGGGGGGGGGGGGGGGGGGGGGGGGGGGG
>JAOTRR010000056.1:24399841-24415178 GCA_028570945.1 Gogo arcuatus
GACTGTTTATTGCAGCTATAACATAAGTGAGAACAGTAACTAACTCATCTTTTTATGGTCCACAACATTAAATCTAACTATAAACCACTAAAATGTGTGTTGCACCATACAATAACTAAATTAAACATTCTAATCTTTAGCAAATCGCTGTGGTATAAGGAGAATAACACACTCCAGACTGTGATGTTCTACAAAAATAATGCACATTCCGCTTGTGCATCATGCTGCATCACAAAACCCAAGCCATGCATTATTTTCATGTATCAGCACAGAATGGGGTGTGTTTGCCCTTACTTATCACACGGCCTTACAAAAAAAATAAATAAAAGCTGACATTCTGGACTCATTGGCCTTCCATAGCGCATGCTTTCTTGCGTCGCGGGGAGGAGGTAGAGCCACGCTGCCCAGCCCAAACTCACGTAGCCTATTTCTTTCCGTGTGGTGTCGTGCTTCTTTAAAACTGAGGCAAACTTCTGGAGCAGTATTCATCTACACTGACTTCAAAGTAAAGAAAAGACCATGTCTCAGTTTAATAAAGGACCTGCGTACGGTTTATCAGCTGAAGTGAAGAGCAAGGTAAGCCTGGACCAGCTTTACTAATCACTGTTTGTTTGATGTGAAATCTGTTGTTACTTTGTTTGTTCTGTCGCTTCCTTTTTTCATCTCCTCGCGCTCGATTATTTTTAAATGGTGCAGTAGTCGAATATTCGAGGCCAGTAATCACTTCAATGTTCTGATTGATTCTTTTGCTGAAATACATTTAGGTTAGTTGCTTCTCTCTTTGTCCTTCCCATCACTTCTTTCGTTCTTTAGCAGGCGCGTTTCTGAGAACGTTCTGGGGGGGGGGGAGAAAAAAAACAAATGCGAAAGTAAGTGCGTCTAAAACTTTTATGCACGGATACACAAGCTTCATCACCCCTTCACATGCACAAGACACAAATGAACTTAATGGATGATTGAAGCCAGTGTTGTATTTGCATTTATTTTGTGGCTTAAATGCAAGCTCTTATCTCCAGTAGCCTGCGGAAACTCGCTTTCTGCCACGAATGCATTTCGTTGACGAGTTTATGTCCCAACAGCACGTGCGTTCATTTGTAATTTTTTTTTTAATTTTTTTTTTTTTTTTTTTTTTTTTTTTTAAACGAGTTCATGAAGTCGTGGAACTCCAAAGTGTTGCTTGGTTTGAGTTCGAGTTTATGGCCAAGGCTTGTATTAAGAATGAGTGAGTGGGTCATGCATTATAATAATCTATGATGAGGCAAAATGGATAAGTTCTAACATTTCAGATTAAGAGGTACATGCTTGGAGACATTAAAACAGGGAAAATGCATTATGCTATGAGATGCATTGTGTCAGAGGGCAGTGCAGAAAGTGGTATGCCTAATACAAGCATGCATGTCCTTTTCTAGGACACAGGGTGGAGTCTTAATGCAGAAAGAGACTAGGTGAAGGACCCTGTTCATCACAGCATGATTAAATTATTTAAAATACAAGCAGCTCAATGCTTCACCTGCTTTGGCATGCATTGCATTATGAAATTACTTTTTTTTTTTTTTTTTTAAATATACGTAGAACAGTAGATGAGCAGTGCCCAACCTAATGCATTTTGGTTTTTGCTTAATAAATATTTATCATTTTTATACAAGCAACATGTACAGCTCTCTCTGCTACAAATGTACTAGTCCACTGAAAGTGGCAGGATATGCAGTGTTGCAACTTACCCCATAAGTGGAGTTCACTGGAACAGACAGAGGGTTAGTTGTAACGCTTGCTAGAAAAGCCTGATGAGTCAGTGCCAACAAAGGTCATTCATTTTTCCTTCTTATATCATCTTTGTAATCATATGGGAAATGAATTACCTGTGTATTGGCAACAATGTAAAATTAGAACAAATAGGTCAACATAGTTCTATGCTTCATCACAAATATGACCGTGAGACGGCCACTTGGTAGAGTTCATACCTCCACCAAGCCTCATCAAAATCAAATCGCCTGAACCTAGGATAATACTAAAGCTGTACACCAAATTTTATCAAAATCTGTTCACTACTTTTTGAATTATGTTAGGAACAGACAAAAAAAAAAAATTCTGGATACACATACATGTCTGGATTTGCATCAAAATCTAATCAATTGTTCACTGGCCCATGACCCACCTTTCCTCAAAATTTCATTAAAATCTGTTCTATGTTTTTGAGTTACGTTGGGAACAGACAGAGGTGAAAACACAACCTCCAATAAAGTTGGTGGAGGTAAATAGTGTTTACACCTTTCAGTGAGTTTTTGCACACACAGAAGACACACTTCACCCATTACTCCTAGGGACGGAGGAAACAAAATCTTCACCACACACAAGTCTCAAGCAATTTGTTTATTTTAAATGAGAGAGAATTAAACCCAGTTACTACATTTACATGCACAAAATATTCTGGTTTTTGCCCTTATTCCAAAAAAATGTTCCTACCAAGTTGTTTACATGGCTAATGAAAATGAACATTCCATTAGTATTCCTGTTCACATGCAGCCCCATGTCTACCCCGGCCTTGCAAACTGTGTGTCGTACACAAACCAACTAGACAACAGAGCTGACCGTAAACAGGCAAGAGGCTGTGTGTTGCAAACTGCTGTAAAGCAGTCTTATTCAGTGAAGGCTAAATTGGGAATATCCAAATGGAATATGCTGTTTACATGAACTGTGTAATAACATTAAAAATTACATCTTGCCCTGTTAGTTTGGTCCCCACACTCCCCTACAAGTCTTATAGTTCAAGCAAAATGGAAGCAACTTTTTGTGGCTGTGGTCAAAGGTCTTCAGGAAGTGATCTCGCATTTATTTATTTATTTGAGAATATTCTCGTTTCAAAAAGCGATCATGCCTCATCTGAAATGTTGCCTACACACAGAACTGAGGGTTTGTTTTTTTCTTCTTTTTGTTAAAAGTTGAAGCTTATTGAGTTTCCCCATATGATAATAGCTGAGTATCCTTGTCAAGTGATGATGGGGATGTGATCATGGGTTTGCACATGCATTCCTAGAGTCAAATTGTTCTTAACACTGGGCTCAGGTTCTGCCTTGTTTAAGTCCTTAGATAAATTGATTTTCTCATTGATCATTTTAAAAAAGGCAAGTCACCTGTACTTTGTCATTCTGGAGAACATGGTAAAGTGAATGGTGCAATTTTTGTTAAATTTGAAAGTCAAATTAATAAAAGCTGTTATTCATTGTAATGAGGTGGGGAAATGCAAGTTGCAGGTGTGCTGTTTTTCAAGCGCGCGCGCACACACACTTGAGGTGGAGGCTTCCTGTTTGTTGAAAAAGAAACTAGAATTGATTGTCAGTAATAGTGTGTGCCAGTAATTGATTAGAGTACAGCGCTAGGTTATTGCACCTGTTTAAAATTATCATGTCCCTTTGTGTTACTTCCATTTTTGGGTGCCATTTGAATCCTAAAGATATGATTTGTCCCATGCAGAAGACAGCTTAAGGATTTTTCATTCTTTATTTTGCAAAGAAATACTTGAAGTGCATGCATTGTTCTCAGAGAAGGCTCTGAAAGATTGAAACCAGCCATGAGCAGTTATTGAATTTCAAAAGAACTTCAGTAACATGCAATGTTACATGAAAACATGTAGCAAGGAGAAATATGGAGTTTCCTGACAAACCTGATTTCAGGCATGTACAGTGACCTTGTTCTCCTCCACGTCTTGAGAAATGTGCTAGCATGTGGCCATGTTTGAGGAAGTGGGTGTGCAGATAAACGTGTAAACAGCTTGATAGTGTCAAAGGCACCAAATACTTGGAACAGAGTGTTAACTAGAGTAGACATGCATTGCTTTTGCTGAAATTCAATCACATACAGATTGATTATACTTGTATGCTGCAGTTGTACTCTCACAGTGTGCAGAATGTCAGACTCCACATGCAAATTGATATGAATGAGGAAGTTGACGACATTTCAGTAATCAAAATGTATCAGCTGGCGATGGTAAATATTAAATCAGTGTGTGTTATTCAAAGTAGGCCACATGCAGGGGTGGTGAGAATTTGGTCTTGGGGCTGGATATCAGCCCTGAGACTCTTGTATAAGCCAGGTGCCGTGTAATCGACTCTTATTAACTCTACAGTCATCACATCCAAGCAGATTTAACAGGATATGACTCATGTCAAATTATAGGGTGTTTTTACAAGTGTCACTGAACTGCCACCCATTTGAATGTGAATCAATGTGGGTTTGTTTTTTGTTGTGTGGTGTGTTTGTTTTTTCGTACTTGGTCTGTATGTACGGAGTTGCCCTGTTTAATATTTGGCTTTAAAATGCGTCTTGGGCAATTGAACCACGAGTGGACAGCTGAGACACCTCGCCATTTACACCTGTCTATCATTTGCTCTCCAAGGTGTCCACTTGGGTTCAGATTTCTTTATCGCCTACGTCACTTCTGCTAGAAGGTCAAAAGGCCCCATGCACAGTTATGTTAATATTAAACCTGCATCATAACTTATTTTATTGCACTCCACGTACATCAGTTCTCCTCAGCGTTTTTTCTAAGTGTTGGCATGCTGTCAACAAAAAACACCACGTTCTGTACTGATTAACGTATTTTTCTGTTACGTCCTTGTCGGAGACACATCAGGACACCTAAGTTTACACTACAAAAGATGTATGTGGTTGAATGTGTCCCAGACCACCTCGGCAAGTGGTTCGAGTGACTGCGTCTTGGTGGTCGTCTACACTTGTATTTAGCACTGATCCAGTCACCCAAGATGCATTTGGCCAGCGTTGTGTGGTGGGTGTTTTTTTTTTTTTGTTGTTGTTTGTTTGTTTTTGTTTTTTGTTTGTTTTTTTGTTTTAACATTTAAGGTGGTAGAATGTTACTACTTAGCATGTTGGTACTCCTTTTGGATGGTATGTGTAAAACAGTGTGCACTGGGCGCCATAGTTAACTTGCTAAGTGGCGGTACAATTTTCGTCAAGAACAGAGTTAAGTTGATGTCATGGACAGTTGTTTGACAAATGCCAGGCAAAATGAAAGACCCATGACAAATACAAAACTCCTTTTCCCTCAAATATACCTTAACTGAGAGTGCTGAAATTGAAGTATGTCAGCTTAACATGCATAGGAATGTCAGCAAAAATTCCAGGGTCTCGCAGCTTCTTCTGTTGTGTGTAAATTAAATTAAATGTAAACACACTTGTAGCAATAGATTCTTTATCTTCATGTACCTCCAAGCTGCAACTTCAATTTATCTGCATGTACTCTTTCAGCTAAAACACTACACTTAATGTCTATGGCAGTTTGTGCAGTTTATTAATTTCATACACAGAGTTGCTAGCTTGTGTCATAACTAGCCAGCTAATTACCTGACTAGCAGAATAAAAATGATCACGTATTCATGACAACCAACAAGGAAGGAGTTGGGTGAACACCCAAGTTAAACATAGCAAGTCAAATACTGAAATATTAAGAGAGGTATGTGATTAGTTGATCAACTGAAATGTTTGTCTGGAATTTACTTTACTTTTGCGCTAAACATGCTTAACAACTAAGAGAAGCTTGTATCCAGTTTGGCCTCGTTAAAATGTCAATCCTCACTCACTGACCTCAAACCACATTGGGTTAAGTAATCTACTTGTGAAAAGTTCCTGTCTAAATAATCACACACACTTGTACCACTAGCTGAAACTGAGTCGGCTTGCTTTCTTCCACAGGTAGGAGGCGTGGCCTAAAATGCGAGACCGTAAGAATAACGCAAGCAGTAATTCTGATAATATAGTACCAGTTTAATTTGCGTGTTTACAGTTAATTCTGATTTATTCTGTTTGTTGTACAATGTATTTTGATAATTATTCATAGTATATAGAACCAAACTTCAGACACTAAACAAATCTTGACTCATTTGTATTTGGTCAAACTGTGTGTTTATTGCTTCTTTTTAAACTAGAAGGGCACTCAGTAGAGTGCATACCTCTGCCAAGCTACAGAACATCAAAATCAAATCATCTGAATCTAGCATAATACTAAAGCTGTACACCAAATTTCATTAAAATCCGTTCACTGTTTTTTGAGTTACATTGGGAACAGACAAACAAACGGAGGCGAAAACATAACCACCTCCAACAAAGTTGGCGGAGGTAATGAATAAATGCCTTAAACTCCTGGTTATAGCAAGTACGTCATGTAGGTTCAAGTCATCTCCATGTTTTCATTCGCGATGCTGAAATCCAAAACTCCTAATGAAATTGTACAGGTGGGGCTACATAGTGGTGATTTTACCAGATGATAATTTGATACATGTGAACACTTGGGCTACTTGCAGGCTGTGAGATTTGTTATACTACAGTGCTGTTGAATTCCTGATTGGTTGGTCAGATGATGGGGGTTCTCCCCCCAACAGAAGCTCTGATAGTAGTGCGGACTAAAAGGCAAATCGGTTTATATTACTGAGCTTGTTCTGTTGTTACCGTTGTTGTTATTTCTGTAGTAAGTGTACTTATGGACTCGTATGGTGGACCCTCCACATGAATGGACTAAAAAAATGTGAAAGTATGGTAGATATGGTGAAATTTTCTTTTAGGAGAGATTTATTTAGCGTTTTTAGGAGGAGTCTCCAGGGTCAGTGTTTTGTAACAGTCTGAGGTTAAGCTGGGTCCCCCCCCCAAAGGAACATCTGAGGGTTATGGACATTTGCATTTTATTTGTCTTATTAACTTCAAGAGAAAGTAAAGGAACAACTGTTTATGTTCACAATTAATGTAAGTCATAACTGGAAGTAACTAGTTTAATAGACTGTCTACAACCTAAAATGTACCTATACAATTGGTAAAGTATGATGTGTAACATATTTCTTTTTAAAAATACTTTTTTTAAATGTTAGTTGGTAAAGTACTGTGGTATAAGAGGAAACACTTCAGGGTGTAATGGTCTTCTTTGTAAAGATGATCAGCTTTGGTGTGGTAATGGAGTGGTTAACTTCACACCACAACAATGTTGGTTATTTTTTTTTTTTTTTCTCCTTAACAGTATGCTTCATTGTTTTATTCCTTACGTAATATACAGATATTCGTTGTTAAAAATAAAGCAGATAGGATTCTGTTTTAGTGGCACTGTTAATGAGGACTCTTGAGTATGTCCATGTGGGTTTTATATATAAATAATTTATATAGAATAATATATAATCTTCCCTTCCCAAATTTGCACCCTATCTTCCAGACTGTATGAAATTTAGTGCTGTATCATGTACAGCAAAGCAATATATTTTTCCTCTAAGCAGACGTGTGTGTGCGTGTGTGTGTGTAATAGTTATTGGAGTGTATGCAAAGTGTTACTTTGGTACAGGATTGTACGTTGTACCTGAAACATGAGGTTCTTGACTCATCATACCTTATTTTTCATCATACCTTAAATTAAATCACAGCTGTGAGCATGTTCACACTAAACCCCATGTTGATGAGTATTGAGAAACTGACAGCCTTGTGGGATGAAAATGATGACTGTCAGACCCGGAGGTTCATGAGCCATCTTCAGATTTGCACTCAGTTTTTCCTCTTCCCCCGCAAACAAGCAAAATCAAGGCTAGGCACACAGGATCTATTGTATGGATGCAGATGGCTGCTTGTGAAGAAATTAGTGTTTGGTCCCTTGGTTACTGTAGGATACAGAACACTCAAGCATCTTGAAAGAGGAGGACGTTGGAAAGAATTTTGCTGTTAACCTTTGACCTCTGTGTGGACGTTTTTTTTTCCTTTGTGGGTCTGTCAATGGTCGGCTTTTTCATGATGGGCAGAGGTCACTGGGAACTGTAGATCGGCTTTTCAGTTTTTACTTCATTGGTTTTTCCCTCTCAGCTTGGAAGGGTAATGATTTGCATCACGAGTACACTCACAGCGGGTGGAGCAGTGTGTCGGGGCAAATGGATTGTTCAACAGGGACAAGAAAATTGGAATAGTAATTGTTTGTTTTTATTGGCAATGTATACATTTTTGAACTAGGGCTGCAACTGACTTTGATAATCAGTTATTTAGTCATTTAATTTTTTTTTTTAAGTTAAACTTGTATAAAAATGTACTAAATTCCAAAAAAAATTATTAAAAAAAAAAATTCTTTCCAGCATTTCAGTTAACTAGTCGTGCTACAGAACACCTAGGCTTAATTAAATAACAGGTAACTAGTTACAATTCAGTATTGTGAACATTTCTCAGATAATCTGTCCTGGCATGGGAAGTGCTTATGTCCTTCCCCCATATCAGAACCCAAATTAAATGGCCAGACAAACTCAAAATAAAGGCCCATAAACAATAGGTGTCCCCCACTCTGATTCATTTAACTGATTCAACTGAGGGATTCAAACCAAATCCCCTCCCCCCCAAAAGTGTAGAATCAGTTCCAGGGCTTTGGGAGTGACTGTTAGTTTTCAATGCCTAGAATCAGGGAATCGACTCTGAGCTCAACTCCCAGCACTCTGATGTGAACTGAAACCCGGGTAGTGAATTGATGACGCACAACACACAAAAATATGTTTGTGTAGGTTAGGAAAATGAAAAGCTACTGAGTTTATATAAAAAAAAAAAAAAAAGCGGATGGATATTGAACTACTTGATAAAGCTAATGGATTCAATTAGCTTTGTGTGGCGTGAAGTGACAGTATGCGACATGCTTCTTATTTCTTCACCACATTTTACTGAATTTGTTGTAGACTGTAGTGTGTAGTTGGCTCGCTAACTACTTTTCTATTAATTAACTAACCAGGTAGCGGGATTAAAATGGTCCTGATTTACATGGATAATGTTGGATACACTATGATGCTAATATTATAGTATGGTTTAGCATCTAAATCTTCACTCGCCTCAAACTAGGTCAGTGTCAAAGTGGAATTGTCCATAAGACATGATTCTGATTGTAATATATAGTTCTGAATTTAATGTATATATTTACTGTAAATATTATAGATGGAGGCAGGCTGGTGTATGTATCAGGCTGATGTCTGTAGAAAATGCTCTATTGGAGGGAAAAGGAACAGCAAGAACAGATGTGGTTCTGTAACAAGCTAACATGCTATTAAAACATGTTCTTTGTATAGGGATGTCTTAGTGTGTGTTTTTATTTAGAGTTTGAATGATACCCAACTGGTAGTTGTTAGCTTGACAATTTTCGTAGCTACATTAGCCTTTTAGTTTTAATTCAAAGTTAGAATCGAATTTCAGACACCAAAAGTGTGCCTTTGGTGCCTGAACAGCTGTCAAACCGTCCAACATCTTCAGATGCTGTTTATTTTCACTGTCGCTTATCAAACTTACTTAAATTCATAAAATATTTCAAAAAGGCTGCATTTGAACCCTAAGACTACATGCCGAGGGGAAGTCTACAAGGGTGTGCTGAAAACAATACTGGAATGCAGGTGTGCCTTTATCTAGAGATGGCTGTTGACTTTGCCTTTTGTCCATTTTTGCTTTTCTCTTGTCAGTGTTGTATTGAATGAAGTCATGGTGAGAAGTGAGAGCGTGGGTTCACTACCTTTTTCACTTTTTTTTTTTTGTTTTGTTTTGTTTCACTTCTCCGTGTGCGCACGTCTGAGTGCTAGAGTCTTTGGAGACCTGGCCATTCTCTTTATTACAGGAAGTGCAATACCATGATTAATGTCCTGCAGTTTCTTTCTTTTCTGTGTAAACATTATGCACTGAAGCTTCTATAAACAGGGTGCCATCTGATAGATTCCCCCCCCCTCCCCCAGACCCACACCTCCACTGCCTTTTACTCTCTTGTTGTTGTCACATCACCTCTCCCACAGTCCAGGAGACCTTGAGTGTGGGGGTGTGAACACTGTGCCAAAGCCCTGTGGTGTTTACTCGCACCTTGTCACATTGAAACCTCAGTGTTTACTCAACAGCTTGTTTATTTGTTTTTGTTAAAGTGCTGCTTCCTGCTGGCCTTGCACTGACATGGCTGAGGTACAGCCAGTTATAACACAGCTTCAGTTAAACAAGAAAAGGCTGGGTCAGTGAACTTCTGAAGAGCAACCTTTAACTTTTAGTTCCTGTCCATCTCCATCAGTTCTTTAACAGGGGTTTAATAAATGCTACATAGCATTTGTGTGTTTTTTATTTTTTTTATTTATTTATTTATTTTTTAAAATCTTTTGCTAAGGCAGTACAAGAGAAACTGGAAAATGTTGCTGTTTTACTTGCAGTTAAAATTGCAGTCAAACCAGATGGGAATAAGTTTTCTGGTGAAAAGCCAGATGATTAAAAGGGAAAGAGCATGGGATGAAGGACACACTTGCTTCTGGTAGCAGTTACTTCCCTGTCACATTGACTCTGTCTAGGTGAGCATTGACCTGTAAATTTGTCAACCTGGGTATTTTGAACCAGTAGAAAACAAGAGGCTGGGACAGTGGTCTTTTTTTTTTTAAAAAAAAAAAAGCAGGTGCCAATTTGCAGTCGTACCAGACTTTTGCCTTACTATATATTTTTTCTTTTTTTTTTTTTTTTTTTTTTAAAGCTGTTGCTTTGTGGACATCTTAAACATGCTGTTAGCATTGATCCAGTGTACCAGGGCTTTTGTGGTAATTCGACTGGTTCATTCATTTCAAAACTCGATCCACGATATTCCCATGATTTTCTTTTGAAAAATTAAGTTATGAAAATTTACCAAAAAATGCAGCATTTCTTTTATCACCTTGAATATTCCTTTTGTTAACTTTTTTTTTTTTTTTTTTTTTTTTTTTTTTTTTTCTTAACCAACAACTACTTACTCACATTTGTAAAGGTTGGAGTAAAATATAATGGCTAACTAAAGTCAGTAAGATTTTCCTTTTATTAAAAATGAAGTTAATAAATAGCCTTAACCTTTTGAACATTTCTACTACCTCCATTTTCTTCTCTTTTCTTTAGCTTTTGGCACTCTGTAAAAAGAGCTCGGAGTTCTTGTTAAATCAAGTTGCTGGTTTTTCACACCATTCAGTAGAAATTCTAGACACTGGGTGTGAAACTCTAAGCAGATCATCAGTTATAATTAGGTTAAGGTTATAATCAGGTGTAGGTGAGTGTTTTGTGTCCTGTAGACTTGTGCTGTACAGTTATACCATCTCACCATGACTCATGGAACCATGTGATGGTTTGCTGTTGATTTGTAACATGAGAGAGGTGATGCATTCAGTTTCCTTCCTCACATTTAACATTGCCAAATGTCGTCATTATTGCAAACAAAGGCTGCAAATGAGCTGTCTAACTGATTGCTGTGTCTCATTATGTTCTATATCATGTGTTCTTTAACCAATGCAAGTATCAAAATATGGAGTGCTGTAACTACAGTGTGGTGCCCACTTTACTCACGATATAGACTTGCATGTTTTCATCTGCGGGTGTTTTTGTGAAACTAATTGTTCACTTGTTGAATTGAGCTCACCATAATCCTGCATGCAGGATTTATTTATTTGCCTTTCAAGCACAGACTTGTTGAGCTTGCTGGAAAGACTGTTATGTGCGTTTGAACTTGCAAAGGAAGTCCTTCAGCAATTTTATTTGGGCTGAGTCAGTTACCTTGTTGCTTTTGTTATAGCTGTCTCAACTGACCTTGTAATGACCCTGTTCCTCTGATATTACCCAAGTAAGCACTGAGGACTAGACTATACAATATTATGATATTGCAGTAGTTTGTGTGTATTGCATGCTTCATTTATACTGATGTGCATGAATTGGTAAATTAAAACTGCATAAAAGTAGCTGACTGGATGTTCTTTTTTTGAAGTGTTCGTGTGTGTGACCCCGCTATAATGAACTCCTTTTACTACGACTTTTCCCATATAACTATCGCAGTTCACTGACTGAGTTAAAGGATCACGAACGGAGGCGTTCTTCGTCCGTTATGGAAATGACGGAGGTTACCGGTGTATTGTTGTCAATGCCCACCCACTGACTCGCTATGTTTTCTAAATCTTCACCATTTCAGTTCATTCGTGTGTTGCGAATCACCGATGAGGTCATTTCATGACGCAGGGCTGGGCAGGGGGATATTAAAAACGCCGCCGGTGTGCTTTAACTAGGTGTTAAGTTTGGCGGTATCGGTCATTTCATCCTTTTATCGATCCTTTGATCACCGTTCTCGATAATTGTTAGCCACGCTTAGGAGTCGATCACTAGTTAAACCTTTATGGCATTAACACGTTTGTTAATTTGACTGCGGACTTGATTACTTATTGTTTGTCGCTGGTGGGAAGACGAACGCATGGCTCAGTGGAGGGTGGGTTGGTGTGTGTGGTGGGTTGGTTTTTTTTTTTTTTTTTTTTTTTTTTTTTTTTTTTTTTTTTATAATATATATTTTATATAATAAGATTCCGAGTCTGTCGTTAAAGGCGGGGGGACACGAAGTTAGTTCATTATGAGAGAGTTTGTAGTTATAGTGGGTTTGCAGCATACTAGTATGAGTGTGGTGTATGTGGAGTTTCCCTGCCCCCTTCCAGATACTTTGTGCTCTTTGTAGCATCACATGCTAGATTTAGGCCGTGTTTAATTTGTGAAAGGTCCATTCTAAATTCTTAGAGCTTTAAAAAAAAAAAAAAGCAATATTTTTAGTATTGCTAAAATGGGATTTTTTTATTTTTATTTTTTAAATGTATTCAAATAATGCGTTAAATGAGGTGACGTAAGCCAAGATATAATGTGAAATGAACACTGAGGGGCAAAAAACCCTGGAAGCGGGTTTACTTGCTCTTTGATTTGAAGGGTTAAATCTTCCCAGCACAACCAGTGAGCATTTGCTTGACATGCACAACCGTAAATACGCACAACACGCTACTGGGTTTTAAGCTCTCTGCAGACTACACTTGCTCAAACTCCCATCTGCATCACAAAACGGATGTATGGCCATGTTTACAAATGTAAACTGGCCTTGTTTCTTTTAATATATACACATTTCAGATTAAAAAAAGTACATTTTAATGCTTGGCATGAGTAGTTTAAAGTATCTGGATATAATTTTCTAATGGCACTACTCCTACACTGTCTGTTTTTCTTTTGTGGATCAGTTATGAAGAGTTGAAGCTGAAATTGCATCCAGAGCTGACTCTAAAGCCATGGGTCAGAGTTCAGGCAACCCTCAATGCAATTTCCTGTATGGAGCATGGCTTTTGGCACTGATCCTCCATAAACATGGCTGGGGTGAAGAGGCAAAATATTTTCCTGACCTGATCTCCAGTAGCTTAACTTCTTCAGAGACCCAGAGCTTTATTTCTGGGTTATTGAGATCTGAGATGGTCTAGGATTTGGGAAAACCGGGGTCTGATTTTTGCAATGGATTTTCATATCCAAATGTATACATTTGGTCCTCTATCGTGGGGCGGGGGGGTAGTGCTTATTTTCACACGAGCCTTATATGCTGGTATTAAATTTTTGTAATCTGAGATGCCACAATTTACTTTCACAGAATTCATGTCCACTGACCAGAGAGACGGGATTGAATTGCATGAATGGATAGTTTTTATTTTCAGTTTTGCAACTTCATCAGATGCGTATTATATCCAGTCCAATACAATATGACTGACTACAAAACTGAGGCTTTATTTTTCATGTACTTTGTGCTCTGGATGCGCATGATGTGATGACTGGGACAGAACAGATCATGCACAAACACGGAACACAACTAGTCATAAAGCTAGTTGCTGTCAGAGCGGTGATGTGGCAGTAGGAACTTGCACACTGTTTGGCTGTTTTTGAGAGTATCGATATTGTAGATTTCTGCCTAACTTTACCTTTTACAGATTTGAATATTACTGAACTGATATTTGGTTAAATGCTAGGAGATCAGAAAGCTGTCTTTGGAGTGTTCTCAAGCAGCCTATAATTCCCCCCCCACAGTTAAACTTACTTCCTGTTGGTACTGGTGCGCTGGTCCGTCTTTGACGGATGTAACATACAGAAATAAGTAAGGAATAACCTGATATGAAGCGGAGTTATTGTTACCACCCAGAAGTCGGCTATTTTCTAATAAAAGCTCTTCTCAGTGTTTATTTCTCTTTTACTACAGCTAACTGCCAATTTGTAGTCATATTTCATGTTGTGGAACATCCACAAAACAAATTAGTTCCTATTATCATTAAGGTTATAGCAGCTAAAGTAATTTCCTCACCAGGCTCATTTTTTTTTTCTCTCTTAAAGCTAATAAGACACCAAAAAAGCAGCCCATCGTTACCAAGAAACCAAAAAAATAATCTCTTCTACCCCAAAGACTTCCCTGTGTCTGAAAACTTGGTTGCAGTTTTACCTCTGACTGTTACAAAGCCCTGAAACTGGAGACTCCTTACACAAATGCCAAATGTACATTATCTCAGAACTCCTCCCCAGTTTGCTGCAAGTCCCTGGGCAAGTTGTCAGAGGGGAAATTAATCAACATCCCACAACTCTATACACATGTTCCAATATATTATATAGCCAGTTGTCTGCACACTGACACTCCGGTTGTATTCTTCCTTTCTCAGATTGCTCAGAAGTATGACCCACAGAAGGAGGATGAGCTACGCTACTGGATCGAGGAGGTCACTGGCATGCCGATTGGAGAGAACTTCCAGTTGGGGCTGAAGGACGGCGTCATCCTTTGCGAGTAAGTTGTTGCTAATGTCGTTTGAGTACGTTTAGTCAGCACCGGTGAGCTCCTTTTTCACTCTACCTACAATTGTGGAGACAGTCATTTGTGTAACTGCATGTTTCCGTATACTTGGAGTTGATTAAAAAAATGGACGCTAACAAAGTCCCAAAGTGATGGGCAGACATGTTCCATTAAAATAGAAATGTTTAACAGGAAACATTTCGCCTGTCTATAATTTTCTCCAAATTTCTTCTGGGAAAATTCCCACCTGAAATCTACCAACCTGTTTTCCTTTGAAGTCATGGTTTTTTTCCAAACTGCTGCTTATGCGGTGTTGTAGTGCTAATTGGCCTATTCTGTACGTGAGCTAACAGATGCCTGTGATTGGCTAGCGTGACTCAGCAGACTGTTCTTCTGTCCCAGATGGCTGTGGCATCATGGGAATTTGACATCAGTCTCCTGGTAACATTTGCACCACTCAGGAGCCTGCTGTAATTCTGAGCATTTCAAGCCATTTAGCCTGGTTGTTTTTGTACCATTTTACTTTGAGCACAAAATTCCTAACTTCATATTTGTATCATTTTTTTCAGCTGTCACCATTGTTTTAATCATCAAAATGTTTCAACACACACTTCTAAATAAACAGATGTGAGTTAGTGTTTGGGCATTGTTGCCTCACAGTGCCAGGGTCCCTGGTTCAATCCTAAACTTAAATTAACATTCATGCGTTCTCCCTGAGTCCATGTGGGTTTCCTCCAGGCCCCC
>JAOTRR010000056.1:24881495-24892536 GCA_028570945.1 Gogo arcuatus
AAACAAACAAACAAACAGAGGCGAAAACATAACCTCCTCCAACAAAGTTGGCGGAAGTAAATATAAGTCAAATGTTTTCACAGCTAACAGTCACAGATGCAGAGATATCATAAACAAAACAGCACTGATAAAGAGAGGCCCACTAGGCTGTAAAGTGGACTTGACATTTCACACACGGCCACTATCATCACTGATGGTTGGTGATGATATTAGACGGAAGCCTAAAATTTAAAATCTATCAATAGCATGACAACAAAATTATTAGGGTGGAGCAATGCATTATATCGATGTCTTATCAACAGCATAATAATAATAATAATAATAATAATAATAATAATAATAATATTGGAATTGTTACACACACAAACACAAACATGCACACAAACACAGATAGGGCGCTGCATACAGAATTAATTATTTTTATGTGGTTCAAATGTTTAATGCTCTTTTAGCTTCATGACATGTTTCCTCTGAATATTAAACATGGTAAAGTTGTAACCCTTTCATTTAAACTTAAACTTGGTTCTATCATCTGCCCTGTCATGTAATTTGTACTTTGATTGGACAGTGAGTGCTAGTGGTTCATTAGGGTCTTCGCTGAACATAGCTTTGTCTGCATCCTTTTCTAAATGGATCTTGATTCTATGTTGAAGTGCTGGTTGGGTTCATCTCAAAAGCTCCACTGCTGAGATTCTTTACACTGCAGTTCCCACTAGCTCCAGGGTCCTGGGTTCAAGCCTAAGCTTGGATGACTGTCTTTGTGGATTATTGCATATGTTCCTCATATTTGCATGGGTTTTCCTCCCATTGTCCAAAAAACAGGCAGGTAAGCAGATTGGTAATGCTGAATTACGCCTAGGTGTGAATGTGTGTGTAAATGTGTGTGTGAATGAACTGGCATCCCATCCAGGTTGAATCCTCTGCCCTGCATCCAGTGTTGTCGGAATTGCAGCCTGCAATGCTACGCAGTCCATTACTGTTGTAGCCTGTACTTAGGCCTGATTTAGTAATAGATCGTTTACTAACTTTGTTGTAAAAATCAAAAGCGGACCTAATAACATTCTATTACTTCTGCTACTACTACTATTACTACAACAATGTAGTATAAGTTCATTTTTACTTAACCGTAGCTTTAACTTCTATCCTCTTTGTCAAAATTGTCAGTGACCATATGAAAAGGAAATACACCAAAAGCTAGCCTATGGAGAGACACATGCATAGCGATACATTTGAGAATTCAGGAAACCCTTGCCAAACCTATGCACTACACTAAAGTTTTGAATAAACATTTATTAACATGTTTATTACAGTGTTGCCTCAGTAGAAAGAAAACATACTTTTACAATTTAGATAGATTCACTGCCATGTTTTCATTGTCATGCAGTATACCATGGTACAGTCTTAAAATATTAAATAGTAGCTATTACCTACTTTGAAAACAAGATTCATTTCCTTGGTATACAGCAAATATTTTCAGCATCAGCCCAAAATTAAAGTTTGGGCCTTTGAGATAAACCAAAGTCTTGGGATCAGGGGAATAGCCAGGCAATGGGGTAGCCAGGTTAGACCCAATGACTTTATTGGGGTGGCAATCTAGGACGGGACAACTTTCTGTGTTAGCTGGCTAAATTTGGACAATGAGGAAATGAATTGGCAAATTTCCCAGAGATGTTGTAGTCTGAGATCCTTTATTATTGAAATCTCTGACCACCCTTTAGTTACACTCATGCCTGGGATACCATGTAAGCAAAGCAAATGTTTTAATAGCTCTTCTGAAAAATTACAGATGTAGCCAAACTGGGCAAAGGTTTTACACAAGTTTTACACAGCAGAATTTTAAGCATTGACAATGGTCACTATTAACCCCAATTAACCCAATTAATTTAATTAGTGGTTATGCTAAAAATCATAAATAAAGTAACTCTCACATTGTGTAGTTTAAAAAAACAATGCATACCAAGGTACGTATAAAACATAAGTTTATTACAGTTGTGAAACTGCCAAATATATATGCACAGAATTGTGCTTACACTAATATCCACCTACCTGAGTTCACTAATGCACCATGTAAATCATTGTTCCCAAAAATACACAAGCATTTGCAGATAACATTGAGATATTCAAAATAAAGTAAGTGATAAATTTCTACAATTGTCATATCCTTTTTATTGTTGGAATGTCAGTGTACAAAATGTGATACGATTTAAGATTGATATGATTTACTAGTTGTTTCAAATTGCGCAGTTTGTCTCCTAGGAGTTAGTCCCCCAAAGAGGTTTCTAGTGTTCCTTTACAAGAAACCTGAAAAAGAACTCAAAATGTACCTCAGTGTTCTCCACCAACAGATTTCTGATGGACCACACGATGCCCAGTGGCTCTTCTGATTCTAGATCTTCAATTGAAAGGGTCTCAGTGTGGATCTGCAGTGCCTTCTGTCGCTATACATGCAGACTGTGGAGTCATGTTGCCCCCTGCTGGACGATCAGAGATGATGACTCTTGTTTGGTTTGTGATGGAATGTATGAAAGTGTTTCCATTTTACTGTCATTAGTCAGGGAATTTTCAGCATTGGTAGAACCAGGCTGGACTGTACCAATATGTGGCTCCCCAGGGGATGCAGTCACAGCATAGTAATATTGAAGTTCACATTGTTTATCATTTTTAAGGTTTAGCTTATCTCCATTTGATTGTGTGTAATAATCTGGAGTTGTCATGGTAGTAATGATCTGTCACCAGACACATAATAGAGGTTGGATGGTGCAACAAGGCAATGATCCAAACAAATGAGTAAACATCAGAATGCTTTAAATAGAAGAAAACCTTTGTTTTGGAAAGACAAAGTCACAATCCAGACTTCAACACAGTTGATGCTATGGCATGACCTGAAGTGGGCTGCAAGAAATCCCAGAAATATTGATCAACTGAAAGTTTTGTAGAGAAGAAAGGTCTACAGTTCCTCCTCACTGTTGTGCAAGTTGATCCACAGCTACAGGACACATTTGCTGGTGGTTTGTTTTTAAACGAAGTTCTACCAGTCGTTGTAATGATTCTCAAAATTCTCAAAGTGATTCCCTGGGACATTCAGGGGTTCATGAAGCATATCTTGGGGATCCGTGATTCTTTAAATTACTTAAAAAAAGCTACAGTAACTCAAACAACCATTCTTTACAACTGTGGTGAGCAGAAAACTATCTCAGAATGCACAACACTTCAAACCATTAGGCGGATGGGCTACAACAGTAGAAGACCACATCGGGTTCTACTCCTGTCAGCTAAGAACAGGAATCTGAGACTAGTGGGTACAGGCTCACCCAAATTGGACAGCTGAGTATTGGAAAAAGGCCAGAAACTCTAGATCCAATATTCAACTTTCAGTCAAGTTTGGGTGAACCTGTGCCCACTGTATCCTCAGATTCCTGTTCTTTGCTAACAAGAGCCTCAGGCTTTTGGCACATAAAGTCCTATTAGTGTTATGACTGTAAAGTAGCCAAGGGAGGGATGTTAAGACTTGTCCAATTTCACATTTTATAACTTGTTTAAATTAATCATACTTATGTTCTGCACCAAACCAGGATATAATGCTTACAGGGCTAAAGCTTGTTCCAGAGTCCTAAGTTCTGGCAAGTACTAATCACTCCTTGCATGTGACAACAATGTCTCGTATTCTTCACGTCTGGGCTATGAGGTAGGGTGGCTAGATGGAATCCCTTTTTCATGGAAAAAAAAAACAAAAAACAAATAAACATCCAAACCTATGTAAATCACCCCAAACTATGTGGCAAAATGTGATATAGTCTGAGGAGACCAAGGTAGAACCTTTTGGGCATAATTCTAAAAGATACATTTGGCACTAAGACAAGACAGCATGTCACCTAAAGAACACCATACCCAGGGTGAAACATGGTGGTGGCAGCATCATGTTATGAGACTGAGCTGCTGTTATAGAAAATGAATCACCACTATCTGACCTATCAGAATGAAGAATTCAGCAGCACTGCATTGTAAAGAGAAATATGGTTTGCCTTTACCTTTGTTATTAGCTCACAGTAGTGCTTGAGTGACTAAATATTATGTTTGCGTCATAGGTTTCTGTTGTTTTCTTGGTTTCTTCCTGTCCCTATTCTCATTCCTGCACGAGTATACTTATAGTTATATTCTAGTGTTGATATTATTCATCCTTTTTTTGCACGTTGATGCACTGACTCAGACTGTGTCTGAATGTGATCTGACATCCCTCAACTATTATTACTGAGATTATCCCCGTGTCCAACTGTTATATAATCAATGTGTTATATAATCATAGTTGGTGTCCAACAAAGTGACATCAATCTCCCAGCAGATTTTGTGGGTCATTTGTAATTTTATTAACATTTTAATGTAAGTACAATCAGCCAAACCAGTTCTCAGATAGATTGCTTGTACAATATATCCCAATTAGTTCCATTTAGAAATACAGCAAATCAGTGAACCTTTCAAATCACATCCAGGAACATGTCTTTGGCGAAAATTCGAAAAATATTTGAAAACAGCTTATTTTTCAGGATTGAATCACAACTGAAGCACTTGAAAAGTCTTTAAAATTCACCTTCAAAGCACTGGTTCACCAACTGTTTAAAATCAACATATTACCAACACATTCCTACATATGTTTTCTGTAATGTTTTAATCACATCAGCTAAATTATTAAAATGGAGGCCAATTAGACATTCAACACATTTTAGACAAAAACACACTTTTAGAAAAAAAATGGCAACAAACTTTTAATAGCTTGAGGAATCTGTGAACCGTAATTGAGTACATGAGAATGAAACAATTTGAATGCACTTGTGCTTAGTTTTATAGCCCAGATAACATGTTAATTTAAATTTACAGCAACCACATCCTTGTGATACATATGAAATCCAGGGCAAAAAGCACTCATTCTTATTTTATTGAATAAATTAAATTATTCCTTTGTTTTGTGAGCGAAGAAGGATGACCCGAACTCCAACTGAGAATGACTTATAAATAAAAATACATATAATTACATCCAGAAAACACAGCATTGAAAAAGGCAATAATGCAGCAATTAAAATCTCCGTTACAATGTTTACATCTCCATTGGGTTGGGAGAAGCAGGAATAGTCATGAGGAGAACTATACAAATTTCAGTTTAATCACTACAGAATACACTGTTCTAACTCTGCTAAATGCTGGTAAAAAACTGACGCTTTAGCTAAAGGATCCTAAACCAGGACATTGAAACACATTCATAAGACAGTTCTACTCAAGTGATGTTTGAACATTCATAAATCTTTATGCAGACAATTCAAAGTGGGCAGATTTGACCATTTTCCACTATGAGTTTCACATAACATAGATGGATGTCACATGGTGACTTGACATGATCAAACCTGTGAATGAGATTTATTATGAAGAAGATGTGTTTATGTTTGCCTTACAAATGTGCATTATGCCTTGAGTTGCATCCTTCAAATGCAGTGTTACTGACACGTGAACTCTTTGGGGCTAAACAAGCAGGTGGATTCTCATCTATGATTTCACTGCATTTAATAGATAAGAGTGTCGTACTATTCCCATCTTCTACATGGACTGTACAGTCTATACAGGAAACTCAGGCTACTATCTACATATCATAATGCAGCCACAGCATAGACACAGCGATGCTCTCTATGTAAAACACCTGATATCCAAATATTCAAAACCCGACCTGTCAATTAATCCTTTGAGAAACCATGAACTTGCTCTATTAGTGTCAAAAGTGTGAACAAAATCTGGGAAAAGGAAAAATGGGACCTATTTATTGAGCAATTTCCTGTGGTAGAGCTGTTTAATCAGTTGATTTAAAAGTGCTAATCAAGAAATGTTATCATACAAGATATAATGTTTTTTGATTCGCATTTTAGGGGAAAGATCAATGTTATGGAATGTAAGTTCGGCTAAGTTTACAGCTAAGAAAAATGAAAAATTGCCACTGATTTTTCACTTTCCATAAGCAATTCTGAGGTCATATTCGTTGACACCGTTTCTAGCTATGATGCTGGAATTGAAACGTGACCGACAAACAGCAAGGTAAACCTCGGCTATCCAACAAATCACATCATAGTCACATGTCAGAAGATCAAGGCTACACGGCCCTGATCTCTCCAATAGCGAGTGTCAACTGAAACATCTACCTCTTCTCTAGCGTTAAAACTTACTTTTCAAACAAAACAAACAATCTGTTAACAGTGGTGTTTAGCTACTGTATGAAAACAGAGAACCTTTAAAGTCTAACTTAACTACTTACGATGAGCGATAGCAGACCATGTAGCATGAGTGTCGGGGAGAAAATAAATCAAAAGCCTATGAAGTCGATGTCTACCTAAATATACATTCAGTCAAGTTACGGTGTCGTTGTCTTGTGCTGGTTTATACAACAGTCCGTTTTCATTCAGCCATGTTAGGATTTTTTTTTTTTTACTCTCTCTGTGTGAGCAGCACAAAGTCATCTTTTTAAAGTTCGACATTCCACATAGCGCGTCGATACAAATTAACAACAGAAACGTCTATTGTAAATACCTTTTCAGTTATACACACATTTTTGTCTAAGTGTGACATTTTAGTTTCAAAAAGCATAAAAACAGGAACAACACAAGTACGTTTATAGCATAATACACCAAATTCAGCATGCTCTTCTTTAAGTTAGTGGACTGCAGATCACTGATTTTTTTTTGTCCCTAAGAAGCAGTACAATGAATAATAGTCATTAAAAATAAGCACTAATTGATTAAGTTGGTGTTATATTTGGAACAATGATTTGATTCTGTGACTTGATTCCTTTTCACATGAATGAAATAGTCTTCATGATGTGATGAAGTGAGAGATGTCTGAGAGGGATCACTAGCCTCTTTTCCCCTCGTGAATAAACCAATAGATCTTAGAAATGCAATTAGTCAAGTGTTATTTCTACGTTTCAGCAGACAGGGTTGCATGTTATAAGAGCTACAGTGATTTTCCCTCATATATTTACATGCTGAAATATAAATTATGACTTCATCCACATCACAGTTTCACACACAAAAAAATGCTTGGAATGGAAATCAATAAAAAAAGTGTTTGATGTTTTTTTTTCCCCCACATATTCCACTTTTTTAAAAAAACAGAACGCAATGCTGAAACCAGAGCAGTAGCAGAAACTATTCGAGTTCTGCTTTATATATGATTGCAAGACATGCTATGATTTCAGCATCTTCCTAAACACAAAGGAATGATTTTTATAGAGACCAAATTTATAAATCTACTCCTCGTCTCTCTTTTCTTTATTTCTGAGAGCAGTTGAGTTACATTTGAGTGGAAACTCTGTATTTGCCTGCCATGTTTGAGTTTGAGTTTGATCATTGGTCATGGAAACATACATACAGTGTTGGGGAGGGGACCGGGGTTGCTATGGAAACCCCTGTCGGTAAACAGGAAGTTAGTGAAAAAGGGGTGTGATTTTAACTTTAGTTCATTTGCTCAAAGAATTTGTAGGTGGGGTTTTCATAGCCGTGGTTCTGCATCTTACTGAGCTGCCTTTCCTCTGGACTCAGCATGGGGTCCACCTGCAGAGAGGGTAATATGAGAGTGGTGTGCATTTTTATAGATAACAGTGTATCATGCAAGCAAGTCTCTAGAGATTCGAAACAACAACTTTATATCAGTAATTACACCTGTCCTTGAGTAAGTTGTTACTACAAAACTAATAAGATATTAGAATGAATACATTAATATAAAGCTGTGATTTGCCTTGCAGCTGGAACTATTGTCTGAGCTGCCATTACAGAAGATGCATCAACACTTTCAGAATTCCTAAATCCCCAGAACTTTTACTTCAGTTTTAATCTTAAATTTGATACCTGTAGAGAGACACTTACTTCCACAATGCCGTGACTGATGGTGCCATATGGCTTACGACGCACCAGTAGCAAACTGATCACCATTACCATGGCAATTGCTACAGCAACCACCAGAAGCCCCACCATGGCACCACGGTTAAATGTCTCAAGAACATCTGGCTGCTGAGAAATGAAAGAGAAAAACAAGGAAGGGAATGGAGGGATGGACAGATGAATGGATGTAATTGTGGATGGATGGATGGATAAACGGATTGATGGATGGAGGGAAGGAAAGATGGATGAATAGATGGATGGACATATGGTTGTATGGATGGATAGATGGGTGAATGGTTGGATGAATTGATGAATGAATGGATGGATGGATGAATATACAGATGTATGCATGTATGGGTGTATGAATGGATGGATGGACAAATGGTTGTATGGATGAATGAATGGACAAACGGACAGACGGATGGATGGATGGACGGACGGACAAATAGTTGGATGGATGAATGGATGGATGAGCAAATGGTTGTATGGATGGATGAAAGAAAGGATGGAAGGAAGAATGGATGGATGGATGGATGGATGATATAAGGATAGATGGATGGACAAATGATTGGATGGTTGATTACGTTAGCTTCATGTAGCGCCCCATAACGTGTATCCAACATTTAACTATTTATGAGTGTCAAACTTCTTGTTCGAATCACTGTGATTGTGATATTTATGTTATATAACTTGTATCATGTAATACTTTTAAAACACTAACCAGCTCATCACGCTGGATTCCTGGAGACTTGTAGACCACCTGCTTCAGCTCCACCGAGGTGTTAAACTGAAGACCACAAAACCAAAAAACCCTCAGTACTCAAAAAACATAATTCTAATGTCATACTCATTTCCTAATCCTATTTTGCTCATATTAGGATTATTTATCTAAATGAACTATGCCTGCTTACTTCTAGCTGACTTTCACCCAGCAGTTACATCCAGCAGTAAAAACATCACCACATGCCATAAATACACTGCTAGACTAAACTGCCCACTAAGGCTTTTCCAGGGGTGTTTTATTACTGTTATGTGTGTCACCTTCTCCTCATATTCATAGGTGGGAGCTCTCTCAGACGTGCTGTAATCGTACTCGTCCACAGCAGACACTGTGGGGAGAGAATTCAATTAGCTGCAGAAGAAGGCAGACTAAATATGGAGGCAGAGCATATAGACAGAGATCTTACCTTTCTTGCTGCTTGGCTGAGGATCTTGATGGTATGAGGACAAGAGAAAGCAATAAGCAATAAGCTCTGAGAAACTAATGACAGTTTATCTATAGGCTAAACAATGAATTGGGGGAAATTCACTATTTAAACTTTACACAAAATTAAAATTTGCAAGTTTAATATTTTTTCTTTGGTGTTTTCAGGATATAAGGTTTGCAATGATTTAAAAACTAGTCAGTCTATACATTAAACTTCACTGGTGACATTATTTACTGCATTAATTAACATTAACAAACCATAAACCTTAACATTAATATATTATCCATAATGTAAACAAAGTAACAAAGTAAGTTAACACATGCATTAATGTTTTGATCATTTTGACAATATTAGTTTGTATTTTTTGTGGACTGATTTTTGCTCATGGATGAAATAAATATTAGATAATGAAGGTGTTCGATTTTTTGGGGGGTTATTTGGTTTCTTATTTAAGTTTGAGAAAAAAAATATATTGAGCATAAATTACATTGGTAATTCATAATTTATAACTGATAACTAATGTAATAAATAGTGCTACTTTAACCTACAATAATATAAAAAGTTAGATGTGTACAAAAGCTTTGTATAGTAAAAATGCAATAATCAATGACAGGATGTGTTTTCTTTCTTCATGGATTAGGTTCTAAAGCACAACTCACGAGTACCTATGCGAGGTGGGTATGGACGGTTCTGGAAAGCTCTCTCCTCCTCCTCTTCATCCTCCTTCTCTTCCTCACTCTCAGCAGGAAGCAACTCCTCTGTGGTGCGGGTCTCGGAGAACGATGTAGTCATGAGCTCGCTGATATCGCCTCTCTCTGTCCGCACCAGTTCCTCTGTATAGAGACAGACAGAGATGCAAAGACACAAAGTGGATTTTATAATCATACCTGTGATACTATTACTGTATATTACTTGTGTAGGAGTTTCCAAGAGGTTTCATTATTAAATCAAGTTTAGAGTGAGGGAGGATCAGTTCGTACGGATCTCATCGTGGAGCTCGTCAGCTAGAGTAGGGACCTTGTAGAGCAGAGCCAAACTCTGGTTCATCCTCTCCTCGATCACATGAAGGTGAGTGTATACCTGAAATCACAAAAATACACTTCATGAGCAGAAATCATTACTAACATTGTTTATCTGCTACGTTGCTGCACATGGCCTAGTTTCCAAGTATTCACAGCATTAACAGGTTATGACATGACAGGGAGGGCTAGTGCACCAACAAAAGCTGATTAATTTCCCATAAGAGCACATCCTGAGATGTTTTATTCCTCTTACACCACAGCAATTTGATAACACTAACATTTTTTGGTTTTAATTAAAAAAAAAAAATCACATCATACTTTTTATCCATTTCTAGTTACATTTAAGGTTGTGGAACATTCACAAAACAAATTAGTTCTTGTTATCATTTATCTTACAGCAGACAATCATAAACCACTGTTCCCTCATGAGCCTCGTTTTTCTCTCTCTTTAAGTTAATATCAATAAGTGCAGCTTGTTATGTTACCTAGACACCAGAAAGCACAAAAAACCATCACAAAGCGCTGACACTGGAGACTCCTTCCATAAAGGTTAAATAACCATCTCCTTACAGAAAGTTTAATCATAATTATTATATGTATTTCTTTGTCAAATACCATTTTTACCTCCACTAACTTTGTTGCAGGAGGTTATGTTTTTGCCTCCGTTTGTTTGTTTGTTTCCAACATAACTCAAAAAGCAGTGAACAGATTTTGATGAAATTCTGAGGAAAGGTGGGCCATGGACCAAGGAACAATTGAATAGATTTTGATGTAAATCCAGATATGTATGCAGATTCAGGATTTTTATGTCTGTTCACAATATAACTCAAAAAGTACTTAATGGAGTTTGATGAAATTTGGTGCACAGCTTTAGTATTATCCTAGGTTCAAGTGATTTGAT
>JAOTRR010000056.1:24925099-24938495 GCA_028570945.1 Gogo arcuatus
CACTTCAGCCATTCCTGCTGGTCCAGGGAATTGAACCAGTGACCTTTTGGTCCCACAGCTGGTTCTCTAACCATTAGGCCATGGCTTCCCCAACATGAACAAAAGAAGCCCATTGTTTTGAACAGACAGCCATGTTCTATATATGAATCAAGCTGAGTACAATTATAGAAATTCGAAGGCATTTGATCTTCAAGCGGAAGCACTGAACACCAGTGAAGCACCAGTCTCTCTGATGCAGCCTTCATGAGTTATTGCACAGTAAAAACACAAGGTAATAACAAGTTATCCTGGCGGTTATATATTGTGCATATTCATCCTGTGAAGTCTAAACAGGGTGAAGGTTTCATCTAGCACCATTGAGCGTTCTTTGGTTTGTCCCTTTAGGCGAACCCTTAAAGCTTTTAACATAGAGCAATTTAGAACCATTAACCCTCCAGGGAACCATTAAGGTTGATCCAGTAGCAGTGCATTGGTTCTTCAGCTGCGTTGCCATCTGTGTTTGTATAGTTCATGTTTGCTGAGTGGAGAAATCCATCACAAGTCTAAATGAACTTTGATAGAACCAATCCTGCTAGTGGGTAAACACTGCTAAGTGAGATTAGCATGCTGTCTTTATGTAAGCTTTGAGTGGATATGCTATCTGCATACAACAGGTGCCTCGAGGGCTTTTATTGCGTTCTTTGTGTTTTTAACTTGTCTTTGAGTCGCTGTAATCCTCTACCTACAGTATAATCCCTCTGACAATGTTTGTAAAGGACCCACTTTAAACAAGTGCATACTCTATGTCTTCCCAAATCACCAAATTCGTACGCCTGGTGGAAAACTTTGTACTGCACCATATCTTAGTTTGTGCTCACACCAGCAATAATTTTTTTTTGCCTCCAATCTTTGCTTGTTGGACTTCCTATCTTTGGTTGCCATGGTTACACTGCTAGTACCAGGCTCGAGCGATATCCACATAAGCAACCACAGACTGTATATAAAACCACACATTCAATTACAAATCAGATGTTTTCCCACTAAAAAAATGCTCGTGTATGCATACTATTTGCTTTTCATAATTTTCCACCAGTTTTACATGCTTAAACAATTGATGCACTGAAATTACTAGATTGTCAAAGTCAGGGGAAAATAAATAGACCACAGTTCCTCACACCTATTGGTAGTTGCCAGATTACTTCACTTCTCATTTATATGATGTTAAACATTGCTCAAATTTATCATGTCACTCGCTCCACCCATTTCACGTTGCTAATGGTCGCTTCGCCTACTGTCGAGTATATCTCCTACTCTCATTCACGTCGTTACGTCAATGACGTCCAGCAGGGTTTTACAGAAGATCTATTATGGGATAAAAAAGAAACATATGACAAGGTGGTTCCATGTATTACAATCCTGAAGCAATTCACCAATGATTATATTTTCTTACAATTTACAGTTTGACATGTCTTACATTTCATTCATATCCATTTTTAGGTATGTTTAATGTTGTGGAATGTCCACGAAACAAGTTATATCTTATGTTATAGCAGCTATAAATGGTCATTACAGCTTTAATTTTGACTGTTACAACACACTGACACTGGAGACTCCTTCCAAAAATGGGAACATTTCCTCACAGAAAACTCCACCATATCAACAATTATACACATTTTGTAAATTCCCTGTGTAAGTTCTACAGAAACAAAAAGGTACATTACGAAAATGTACACACACATGCACATGAATATAACTGTTGTTACAGAAAATGTATCAACACCTTTTGACCAATCAGTTTTGAGAACTTAACAGAGCTGTTCTGGTAGGAGATAATTTAATGAGTAGAAGTGGGTATCAAAAGTGTTTGTAGGTATTTATCTCTGAAAATGGATTTTGACCAGTATACTGAGTGCAGAATATCCTAAACATACAAAAGATGTGTATACAGTCAGCATATCATCTCTAACTAGAAGGACACATAGTAGAGTGCATACCTCCGCCAAGCCACATATTATCAACATCAAAATCTAATCACTTGAACCTAGGGTAATACTAAAGCTGTACACCAAATTTCATCAAACTCCATTCACTACTTTTTGAGTTACGTTGGGAACAGACAAAAAAAAATTCTGGATCCACATACATATCCGGATTTTCATCAAAATCTACTCAATTGTTCCTTGGCCCATGGCCCACCTTTCCTTAAAATTTCATCAAAATCCTTTCACTACGTTTTCAGTTACGTTGGGAACAGACAAACAACCAATCAAATGGCGGCGGTAAAAAGCGAAGCTACCACAGGTCTAGTGCCCCTGTTGGCTGTCTGCAGTACAATTTTTTGCACCACTGCCCATCCCCATATGTTTCAACAACAAAATAGCCTTTTCTTTTCATGTCACTTTTCCCATCTAAACTGTCTTTCACTGTCAGAAATAGGGCTACAGTAGGAGTCCATTTCTGTCCCCCAAGGTACAATGTACTCTAATGTACCCCATAGGACTCATTAGTCGACCTCAAGGTAACTATGTGTACTTTTTTTAGGGCCAAAAATAATCCATTAATAATTGGAATCAAGATCAGAATAAATGGAATTTCTTTATGTAAAAATCTCAAATCAAAATGAAATACTCCATTCCAACTGAGAATTTAATCGGATTGAAAGAGGTGGTGTAGAACTCTGATAATCTGTTTGATAGGAAAATATTAGCTATGTAACCGCTCGAGCGGATTACTTTCTGCACCTGTAGCCTTCTGCGCATGTTCAGTATGCTTTCGCTCAGTGAGGTGCTTTGTTTGTAGTCTCACAGTAGCAGCATGTACAATGTCACACACTGCTCCCGGAAGTATTGGACGATTGTGCCAATGTCTCCTTTGTCTGTTGTTGCAAGACAAATGTTTACACTGACTTATGTATAATTAAAAAAGTAAAACGGAATTACTCTTGGAAAAAAGAAAACAATCGTGCCAAGAAAAATGTTCTAGTAATTTGTAATAGACAGCAAAGGTATGGCTCTGTACAGGACACATACTTTCCAACCCCCTGAGAATGAAGAGCTGTACATCAGATTGCATGACGGAGTTGCGCCCTTCTACGAAGGCCATGCCCTCCCCCAGTAAGTTGATTGAGAAAAAAAAAAGTCTAAAATGGTGCATTCTCCGGCATTCTGAGTGCCATATTTAAAGAAAATTGATCGGGAAATTGGACCTACATACTTCACAAAATGCATGCTTCGATGCCTCACCTTGCCTCGATGCTTTGGCATGGATGATCCGACGACCAAGTCGCATTGAACTTGTCAGTGAATCTTTTTTTTCTTCAGAGTTGTCATTGTTCACGATCACCAGAGCGTGTTTGGTTTTTACAAATACTGGCGTGATTTGTTGTAATATGTGACCTCATTGCCGATTGGCTAGAACCATTACGAGAACCAATGGAATGGCGCGATACAGCGATACAATTTAGATTCAACATCATTATCGCGCCGTTCCATTAGCTCTCGGCTTCACTTAATATGACTATTTGACGCTATATATTTGTATCCCCTGTGCTGAAAATAGCTGAAGCGAGGTCAGAAGAGCAAATCCAACAGTGTTCACTGGTTATTTTGTAATGCGGTTATTTTTTAGAACTAAAAGTGGTAGGCGGTGTTCACCTGTCAAAATCAGTAGAGTTAGTAAGTATGCAGGACTGCATTTCAAAACAAATTGTTCTGTGCTCACCTTCTCCTGTTCAGCACTTCTACAACGAGAAGGTTTCTTACCAATTAATGTTTAAATAAAAGGGATAAAAGAAAAATGATAAGATTGGCTTAAATACGTGCCACATCCATCTTTACAGAACAGAGTAAGCCAGCTATGCGTGACTGTGCGTATGTCAGAAATTCTATTTTGACTGTATGCATAGGACATATAAATACACACATCTATCTGATCGCTTCCATGTAAACAGAACATTCGGAATTGCTGATCAGAATGAATTCATTCTGAATGTAAAAAAATGTTTGCATGTAGACATAGCTAGTGTCTAATTCTGACAGTTAGTTTTCCCTACGCTGATATCTGCACATTTTTTTTTATTTATTTTCCCTAGTTTTTAAAAAGTTATTCTACTATATCATAAGAAGGCGTGGCTACACTTGGGAATGAAGTGATTGACAGCCTTGACTGGAAGAGACCAGCTGCAGCACCTGCATCACACCCTGTCCATTCATTACGTATACTGTATCTACTTATTTGAACTTTTCAGGACACATGCACTAATATCATCTATTAGAAATTTCTATTAAAAAAAATGTTTAATAGGAAAAGGCTAGTTTAATCGTGCTAGCTACCTAGCAACCTTGATAGTTATATTATTTCAGTATTAATGACATCCAGCCAGCCAACTATTGAAATTTGTGCAAAAGCCATTTGTTCGTCAGTGAACGCCTACATTACAAAATAACATTAGGATGGATTTTATAAGTAAGCTAGTTTTTTTTTTTAAAGGTAAGCTAGATATTTAGCCTCCTTCCATGCTAATCACACTGCCTAGCTTGCACTGCTAACTGCTCTTAGCCCTGAGGCTTGAAAAAGCAATTTGCAGAAGAATTATAACGTCTAATAATGACCAGACATGAACCAGTCATGTTAGCATGACCACCTTAGCTAGTGGATTTCACACCCTGCTAGCTCTAATATTCTATTAGCCATTTTAGCTTTTTTGTTTTTTGGCTGAGTAAACATAGCAGCACTGGCATCACAGCTCCACTGATATTCCCTCCAGTCCTTTTAATTTTTATACAAGCGTCACAAATCGCTGTCCCTCATCGCCCCTGAGCCCATATCTGTGGTTTGGTTCTCTCTCTGTGTCGTCAAATCGCTAATCCTGGAGTGGATTCACCTCCTGTTCCTTCCATGGTATTACAGATTAGTGCATTGCATGAGATTGGATTTGAGAAGATTAAATTCATTTCTAAGCATTTTCTTTTCTTTTCTTCTCTATTTTGCCTTTTCTGTCATGCTCAACAAGCAGGTGTGTCAGATGGAATTTATGCATTTAGGATATGGATTTTATGGTATGTTATTTGATTAAAATGCTAAACACCCATCAATTATTTCCTTTTATCCAAGTGTTAGAAGTAATCAGTCTAGTCGCAGCTGCGCAGCTCGCCTGTACACCGTGCATGTTTCTGCTCCATTGGCTTCAGTTTCCTTTTGAGATTTTGGAAGACGGCATCCATCTGCATCTCAAATCTCCACGTTTGTTTCTTGTTTTCTCACTGCACTCAGAGACTATGTTCCCGTCTCTGACTTGTTTTTAACGTTCATCAAAGTGACAGCTGTATTTCCTCGTGAGACGTTTCACATGTTCTCTTAAAAATGTAGTGATACACCGTGTATCCCCATTCCTGTTCTCTTTTTTTAAATATTTGCTTCGTTGTGGGCCCAATGCATAACACATGGCACATTTTAATATTAGAACAGGTTTCATTCTACCATTGAATGAAGCCACATTATAAAAATGGGGGATTTTTTTTTCTTCTCCAGTGCACACACATGAACAGACGTTTTGATAAACACATTTTAGAGGCGAATCGTTATATACAGTTGCTGTTTACCTTATATTCATCTTGTTCAGAAGGTACAATACACACACATTCACACCTAAGGGCAATTTAGAGTAGCTTTTTGGGGAGTGGGAGGAAACCAGACAACCTAGAGGAAATCCATGAAGAGACGAGGAGAGTATGTGATATATATTATAACTAATCTAAATTTAATTTAAAAGGACTACATTTATTTCTAACTATGCTACAAGTGACCCCTTTTTAATCAAATATACCCTGATTTCATTACACTCACAACTTTTGTTCCTACCTACATTGAGTATTTTTACCTCCACCAACTTTACTGAAGGAGGTTATGTTTTCACCTCCATGCATTCTGTTGTTTACTACAGAATAATATATAGCTATTACTATTCAGTAAATACTATGAACTATAGTGAAATGAATAGGAAATGAATGTTGGTAAGAGAGTGAGAAACTTTGTGTGAGAGAGTGAGAATCGATGGTTGCTGGGTGTTTAAGCTATTCACATATAGTACATTTTAAACAAATGTAAAATGGTAACGTGTAAATTACGCAGTAGAATATAAACATTTTGCCTACTATCATTTATCAGAACTGAAAACAATGCAGAAAAGCTCACTCCTGTGAGTAAGCGTTAAGAGAAGTGGACTCTACATGCTCACAAGAAACAAACCTGACACGTCAGCTTGTCACTTGCTAGTGTGTAGGCAAAATTAAACAGTTCTCATAGAATTCATTTGAGCCTGAAAATAAAATCTCTCAAGGAAAATAGAAAAATAACATACCACTGGATTAAGCTTGGTATATCAGATTACAGGTTTAAGATCAATTTCAGGCCAGGGGATTCTCCACTGGGTCATATGTCACATGTTCAAAAAAAAAAAAAGTTGAATGCTAAAAGCTAAATATATTGACAAAGAAAACAATGAATAAAAGGCATTGTTCCAAAGTCTGTGTGGGTGTGTACATGTATATATTTGTGTGGGGGTGCGGGCAAGTGGGTTTGCTCTTTCTTGTCTAGTGTGACACCCCTTGCTTTGTTCCCTCACACCTCCAGCACGCCTAATTAGCATCAGTCTGCGTCAGGACAGGCATGATGACACGTGCTTCTCTCCCAGTCAGCCTCCTCTCTTGGTCTCTGCCCGTCTCCTTCCCCTCCACTCTTTCACTTTAAGTATTTATGCACACATTTTATGCCCCTTCACCCCCCTCCAACTAACATCACTCTACAGCAGCATCATTTGGCCACTGAGGCCAGTTGCTGTAGCAACGCCTCCCTCTGGAGATGGCTACCTTCCCTGTTGCCGTAGCAACCGGTTCCCTGTAGGATTCCAAATGAGCCATCTCTCTCTTGCTCTCTCTTTCATTTTCTAGCACTCCCTCTCTCTCTCTCACACACACTTTCTTCTTTTTCCATCCTAGGAGTGAATGAGTGAGCTTTTTTGGTTCTATTTTACATCCTCTCTCTCTCTGTGTGTGTGTGTGTGTGTGTGTGTGTGTGTGTATGTGTGTGTGTGTGTGTGTGTTGGTGGTTAGTTGAGTATGCACATGGGTTTCTTTGCATATTAAATCACCCGCTGCATCCGAGGCGTGATTTATAGCACTGAAGTCATGAGTCACGCTCGGCCATATTTAAGCACTACATAGAATTTGACTTGCGCATGCATCCCCATTAGTTGCTTATACAAACAGTGATGAAGGGTTTGAATTTCAGTTATGCCCATTGTAAATAATAAATGCTCTAATGAGGCCTAGCTGAAACAATGTCACTATTGATGCAAAATTAACCCAGATGGAAACAGACAAACTGACAGTGAACATGGTAAACAAATATATTTCAGTGCTTTAGTGATTAGTGTAATATGGCTCTCTCAAAATCAACAGAGCTTTAAAATGCAAGAAATCAACAGCCAATCATTTACATTAAGAATATTTTTGACTCGTAATGAGGTTGGATGATTGTACATGTGAAATGAAGCACTTTGTCAAATCTTCGTCATGTGCTCAATTGTAAATCATGATGGACAAAAATATGCCAAATGAGTAAATGTAAGTTAAAGTAGGTTTAAACTAATAAAATCCTTTATGTTGAATAGTAAATTACTTCAGATATTTTTAAAGGCCCAAACTTTGCTTAAAACAGCCAAGGAAAATGGCCTCTCTCATAGATTTATGATACAGAAAACGCATACACAAGGGTTTATGATTATGCATGAATATGCAAATTACAAATATGCAAATGTTCTTCTGCCAACCCAACCCCACCCTGTCCACTCACTACCCTGGTATGCTATGCGACTATGTACTGCAAAAACGTAACATACTGTATATTCTACTAACCACTATTCTGAATATTAGTTTGCTAATACTTATCTTAAATTAGATTACTAGTAAAGTACTGTAATATCTTATGAAGTATAAAATAACACTTAAGCCTATACATTTGCTCATTTGGTTGATGCTTTAAAAAAAAAGCAAATTACAGTTGATGCAGGATAAAACTGAGCTGAAGGTTAAGGATCTTGCTCAAGGACACAACAATGGCAGTTTGACGTTGCTGGGATTTCAACCTAGATCTTCTAATCTGTAACTTAAAGCCTTAACCACAGAGACACTTCAGCTATCTCAACTAACTTGCACTGATTCAACCACTTCTACCACTGAATGAACTCACACTAAAAGACTGCATTGAATCAAGAAAGTTAGTTGGAGCTGGTTTACTAGCAATTAGCTAGACAACTAGCCAACTAGAAAAATATGTGGTGAATGTTGGTAAAAAAAAAAAAAGACAAAATTTTGCAGTAACTTACTGGCAACAGGGTTGCCAATAAACTACTATAAAATTTATAATAAATGACTGCAAATATATTACATACACATAGCTAGCTGTCTAGTTAATTGCTAGTAACCAAGCTCAAATTTGCAAAGCAGACACAAATGGGATTTCTGTATAGGACTCATTACATTCTCAGCCGTTTATGTCTGTATAACAAGATCCAAATTTATCTATAACATAGCTAATGGTAGTAAAGAAGAAAATCTTGCTAAGTTAGCTAGCTAGCAACACACGTTCTGTTCACTGCAAAAAAATGGCAACTTAGCAAGTGATAATATCTTGAATCTAGTCAAATATATCTACTATTGCTTATTATAAGATAATAATAAACCAAATATAAGATTAATAAGCCTATTTCTAGTCATATTTTTACTATTTATTTATATATATTCTTTACTTTAAATTCTTTTATTCTAAAGAAAATTTCTTATTTATTTTCTTATTTCTATTCTGTTTGCTTCTTTCTACAAATGAATGCTTAAAATTAGCAAAATAATCTGCCAAAAGAACAAGAAAACATAAAGCTTAAAAACATTGTAGTAAAATATGTCTATAAGTAGGTTTAATAATCATATATTTGATTTATTGTAATATTTTAATAGGAAATGCTAGATCATTTTGACTATATTCAAAATATATTAACTTGCTGTCATTTTTTTTGCAGTGTAGTTAAAAGTTTCCAGTTATCACATCATTCTCTAATCATTTTTAAATTGGTCCAAAAGATAGGTTCAAGCTATTAAGACATTCACTAAAAATTACAAGAGTTCATACTGTATGTAATGCTCCATGAGTCTTTTTTTAAAACAGAAATCAAAATAAAAATGTAAATTTAGAAAGGTGTTAACAGTTTAGACCTTGATAACTAGCCATACAAAAGCAGTATCAGTCAGTTAACCATTTAAAAATTATGCGTTTTAGTACAAAGTACAGCAGCTCTAATGGATTTCTCAAAAGTTCCATTCGGTCTAACGAAAACGCTACAAATGTATTTAGTGAATGGCTGCAATTCAAGATCTTCAGCTTGGGCTGTTTTCTGATCAATATGCAACTAATGGCACTGTGGCATTCTCACTTTGTCATGTAATGGATATTGTTTCCATAATCCCTTCCATTTTAAAAATCTCCCCAGAACCTCGATCAGGATAAGCAATGCCTTCTGACTTGCAAGCAAATCTACGATCCACAAGCAAATATTTAAACAGCACCCAAAAACATCACCACAAACCACCTCGTGTGCTTCTTGATAAATCTTGAAAAAACATTATCCGACAGCTGTTTGCCTTGCTGAAAATATCGTAAATAAATAATTTAACAAGAATCTTTCAACTTTTTGAATGCTACAATATTACAACAATGATAAACAACAGCTCCTTTTTTGAACCACAAAAAGCACAAGGTTTGCCTCCATAAAGTCAAGTGAAAATATAATTTGATACACAATATATTCTAGTATGTCACTATGTAAATATGTTAATAATAAATAATAATTGATCATGGTGAGCATTAAAAGAAGAAAACGGAGGGTGGGATGCACCACAAGATACAGTATATTCAATATTAGTTGATTTCTCTGTTGCCTGGGGCAGCGTAATGATTCTCAGGCAGATTATAATGGATAGTGCCATACTGAGCTTTCAAAAAACATTCACAAACAGAGGAGCACACACTTTGAAAGCATGAAAGCAATCAATCTGTGATCAATGTACTTCTGGAAGAAAATGTTTTATCCTGAATTGACAATGAAGAATAAGATGTAGGAAGATATTTGTGATCAATGTGCTTGTTTTTTGGTATGGATGTTTGCTGGGAATGATTAGAGTCTATTGAATGCATCATTGCATTTTCCTGCCAATGGCACAGACACTGATGGGATAAAATTGGTGTCTAGAACAGACATGTATAGAGAAGCATGAAATGAGAGGCAGAATGAACAATGAATGAAGTGAGTGGCAAAAATGTCTGGGGACATCTGAGAATGAAAAAAATACAGTGGAATGTAAGGAAAGGTGCATTCCGTATGAAATAATCAGAATCAACTATTATAATAATAGTGACATTGTCAAACTAATGTATGAGAACAGAAGCTTTACTAAATCCTGGGAGGAACATAGAGCGATAGACTGTCAGAAAGGCAAGAGACAGACAGATTGAACTATTTATGTTTCATAAGGAAACAAAGCAAGAGCATGAAAAATGAAAGAATGAAGTTGCAGAGAGTCGGAAGAAGACAAACCCAATACAAAGGCTGGAGATGTGGGGGAGAACAAAGGGTAAGGGAAGAGCAAATAGAAGGAGCAGCTATCAAAGAAAGATGATGGAACGGTGCAGAGGAAAAGGAGGGGGTTCAATGACAGATGCTGGAATTAAGGAGAGGAGAGAGAGAGAGAGAGAGATCGATGAAAGAAGTATACTGGCAAGAAGACTGAAAAGGCAAGGGTGGAAAAAGAAGTATAATAGGAAAGAAGATGTTGGAAGGAAAGAAGGGCTGGTGGAACAAGGGATGCTAGCAAGAACAGATGGTAGAAAGAAGAGCATAGTCTATAAATGGGTATTGGAAAAATGAAACAGGGATGTTGAGAAGATTGGAGGTGGCTGAACTAGAGACGGTAAAAAAGACTAAGAGTGGTAGAAAGAGGGATGTTGCAAAGATTGAGGATTGTTCAAAGAAGGATGTCACAAAAATTGAGGATGTTTGAAAGAGGAATGTTGGAAACAAGGGTGTTGGGTAAAGAGATTCTGGAAAGAAAGAAGTTAAAATGAAGGTTTAAAAGAAGGTTTCCTGTAGGGCTGGTAGAACAAAGGGTGCTAGCAAGAATGGACAGTAGAAAGAAGAGGGGTGTTGAAACAATCAAACATGGTTGAAAGAGGGATGTTGGGAAGATTGCAGACAGTTCAAAGAGGGATGTTGGAAACAAGGTGGTTGATAGAGAGGTCTTGGGGGAAAAAAGGAGTGACCTGAAAGAGGGATGTAATAAAGAAGCAGAATAGAGGAAGGGGTTGAAAAGGGATGCTGGCAAAAACAAGGGGGTCTGAGGGAGTGATGCTAAAAATGTCATGGATGATTGATAGAGATGTTAGATACAACAGAAAAAGAGGAATGGTGGAAAGATCAAGATGAAAGCGATATGTTGAAAGGAATGAAGTAAGGTGAAGGAGCAATGCTGGCAAAATGGAGAGGGTTGTGAAGCACTACTAGACTACTATGGTGGTTTGAATAAGGGTGACTGAAGTAAGGGATGCTGGAAAAAGAGAGGGGGGGGAGGAAAGATGCTGATGCTAGTAGAGGGTTTAAAAGATTGATGCCGGAAAGAACAATGGTACTTGAAGAGGGTTGCATGAAAAGGCTGGTGGTTGAAAAAAGAATACTGGTTACAAACCAGGGGGTTAAGTGATGGAGTCTAGAAAAAACAGAAAGGTCAGAAAAGGAGAACACTGGCTGTATTGAAGAAGTGGGTTGAAAGGGGGGTGCTGGCAAGGAGGAGGGGTTCTGGAAAGATGATGCTGAAAAACTCAAGGGAGGTTGACATGAGATGTTGGAAAGAAGCAGTGGGTTTGATGAAGAGATGCTGGAGAGAAAGAGAAGGTGATGGGTTGGAAAAGTGATACTGGCAAAAGGTAAAGTGGGGGATGTCAGAGGCTTGTTGGAAAGTATGAGGGTGGAAGAACAGGAGATACTGGCAAAAAAGAGGGGGTTTGAAAGAGGAATGCTGCTGGAGAGGAGTGCATGACAAGAATACCCAAGCTGATCTGACAAGTGAGGCTCAGGCCCTTTCCAGGGCCCTACATAATTAATGGAGATGCAGCAGCCTGTCGTCTTTTTTAAGCATTCTGTCTGTGTGAGTCACACCCAAAACTTGCCACACAGCTCTTCTGATGCTGGCTTACTGACAGCAGAAGGAGGAGGATAAGATCAGTTTGGGATCTGTGTGCTGCAAGCAGAGATACCTCATTTTCTTCCTAACACCTGGCTACCTAGGATACTCTGCAGGACCTTATCACGAATCCAGAACCACATCCAGCAATGACATTGCGTATCTAGCTGCCCAACTGTTCATTATTTAGGGTTGTCCATTTGAATTTCTGCAGCATGGTGGTGCAGTGGCTAGCATTGCTGCCTCACAACAAGAAGGTTCTGGGTTTGAACCTCATGACAGACTGGGGCCTTTCTGTGTGGAGTTTGCACGTTCTCCCCGTGCCTGCGTGGGTTTCCTCCGGTTTCCTCCCACAGTCCAAAGACATGGATTAGGTCAACTGGCTACCCTAAATTGCCCAGATGTGTAAATGAGAGTGTGAATGGATGTTCTCTGTGCTAGCCCTGTGATAGATTGGCCAGGGTTAGCTGACCTCTCACCCAAAGTCAGCTGGGACTGGCTCCAGCTATTAACCAAGAAGAATTTCATACACTGTTGCCAAATGTTATTTGTCACTTGGTGTTTGTTAATTATGGTATATTTTATTTTCACATACTATTTAAATTAAGTATCAAAAATGTGTTCTAATTATTTACAAAGTATGTCTTCTAAAAAAAAAAATATTATGTGTTAGTAGAACTCAAAAGCCGTTCTCACAGGCGTATTGGGCACCGTGTTCAGAGCTGTGCTACGGCAAACTCAGAGGCATGTAAAGATATTGTGCAGGTAATTTGAATAATATGAATGGGCTATTTACGTACCTGCGTAACCCAACTCTGAACACGAGTAACTTTGCTCAGGTAAATATTGATACAACTTTTGAACCGTTTATATATATATATATATATATACATACACATACAGCACTGCAAAATTATCAGTTCCTCTGGTTTCACTATTTACAGGTATGTGTTTGAGGAACATGAACAATTTTGTTTTATTCCATAAACTAGTGACAGTATTTCCCCCAAATTCCACGTAAAAATATTGTCACTTAAAGCATTTAATTGCAGAAAATGACAACTGGTCAAAATAACAGAAAAGATGAAGTGTTTTCAGACCTTGAATAATGCATAGAAATCAAGATCATATTC
>JAOTRR010000056.1:25039619-25050572 GCA_028570945.1 Gogo arcuatus
TTGTTTTGAGTGCAATACAGGTCAAAGACTATTTACAAATCATTGTTTTCAGTTTCAATTTCAATTTCAACATACCCAACTTATTCTGATTTGGGGTTGTAGAACGAAGAAAAACACAGAGGGCCTTGCATCTACTCACAAGGAATAGTGGTCAGAGGCTCAGCTTGACCTCTTGACCTGGAGCTTCTTGCAAGATTAAGCAGCCAACAAAGCTTCTTGAGTGAGAAAACACAGCCAGGGAACAATGGCCGCCAGGCATGAAGCATATTGGATTTTAATTAAGAGCCTAGAGAACATGTTGGGGCCTTGTTGAAAAAGGCCGTGGGACTCAGAAGAGCCCTGGTTCTTCAAGCACTTGACCATCCAGTGCAGCTCTTTGCCACTGCCCCCCTTACAAAGTCTTTCTCTTCTCTTTTGTGTGCTTTTCTTATCCTTTCACTCTCTTCTCTCACCTTTATTTCTCAGAGCCTCAAACAAGAACTAAAAAAAACCCCTTTGTGCCTGTCCACTCATTCACATGTCCCTGGTGAGAATGGCAAACAGAGATGTCTCTCCCAGCTCCTAACTCCTTAGAGAGTTATGTGACCCCCCCCCCCTCTTTTTTTTCTTGGGTTATTACTCTCTCACTCTCTTTCTTGTAACCAGGTACAAGGAGCCAATGCCTCTTGAGGACGAGTGAGAATGATAAGGTTAAAATGGACTAAAAATATATGTGTGTGATTGTGATACCAGACAATCTGAATGATCTCAGCTGTGAAAGTGGTGGGATAAAAGAAGGGATGGGACAGAAAGGGAGAGAGGGAGAAATAATTATTTCTCAGCAACACTGCCAGGAAAGAAGCTCCTTGTGCCAACGTGGATCTTGGAGAGGAAAGACCAGCATTAATTTAATTGCCTCTAAACCCGTATATTTTTCTGGGATACTGGATCAGGGTCTAACTTGCTAGATGTGTAAACTTTCATTGGGCTGGGTGTTGAATGTGGAGGGTGAGCAGCAAGCTTTTGTGAGTGCTAACATGAGAGAGAGAAAGAGAGCAAAAAATCTCTCTGACACACATACTGGAATACGAAGCGCCTGGTCAGAGACAGGTCATCGTCACCTCCACAGGCTGGAAAAGCAAGTCATTAATTGGTGCGAAAACACACACCAACTTGTGTAATAGGCATTCAAGGAGGCTGGATCTTGTTAACACTATACACTAGATCATAGTGAGGTGGAGAAGACAGAGACAGAAGGAGTAGGGAAAATAGGGAATAGGGAGAGAGAGAGAGAAAGGAGCCCTTGTTTGCTGAGGATAGTCTCAGTTCAGCACTGGCATTGCTCTGTCTCCTGCTTAGCTCGGAGGAACAGTTAATGGACCTTTCCTCTCCCACTGCTGTGTAAAACTGGTGGCAATGCCATCATCAAAGCCAGAGGAAATGAATCAAGGTCTGCAATACCGGGAAAAACTTCGACCCCTCAGGACATTGCCTTTGACCGCTGTGCATTTTTACCATGTGACACGAGGAGCACAGACACTTCCCATTTTTCCCTCCTCCCCTCCCAGTACCCCTCCTGAGTCAAATCTGCTCCTCTTTTACACTTAAGTGAACTCGTTAATAACATTAGCAAAACAAAGGCGGCTCTGCGCCAGGCTGCCACATCGGAGTCCCACAGAAGAGCTGATTTTACCCAAACTCTTATAAAACACTGTGAACAATGCATCTCTTTCACACTCATTTTATATTGAAACTAGAAGTGTATGAACAGCTAATCAGCTACCGTGGTGGATTTGTGACCCTCCCTCTGGCTCAGCTGAAAGGGGCTCCAGGGCTTCCTGATTGCCCCGGTCAGCTTTCCTAAGTAGCCAGTGATTGAGTGGGACCGTTAAGAGATCATCTGTCATTACTCTAAGCTAGCTTAGAGAAAGAAAATGGACATGTGACACACCCATGAGGACCCCACACAAGCACATAAAAGAAATATTAAATTAACACTAGCGTAGTTCAATTACATGAGATTTACACTGGAGTACATTATGCCAACAATCTTATGATGTACACTCAAGCCTATAGACAGCACTCCTTTTCCAGTCAAGTAATCTTGAAGGATGTATTATATTGTATATAAGCAATTATACACTCAAATCCATAGCAAACCAGCATGCTGCTCCTCAAGGCATCACTTTCATACAAGCTAAACAAAATGTTTTTCTTTCAGATCCTTTTTATTCCTGCCGTTGTTTTTAGAGGTTGCTCATAAATCAGTTCTCTATATCCTCTCAGCATGCTAGCTGAAGTTATGTGAAAGCTGAGGCTGCTAGCTTCGGGCTAGTGTGATGGAGGAGAGCATCTCTCTGCCGCTGTTAGTGGCATTTCAGGACTAATGCAGAGATAGCAGGGTATCTGTCTGTCTCTCTGTTTATCTGTGTGCCACTGAGAGAGTACAATTCTGCCATTTCTCCCCACCTGGTCAGTTCCATGAAATCTGTACCAGGTTTTCTCTACTACACTACACTGTTTCAGCCCCTCACTGGGCAAGAGAATATTTGATATGTTGGTGAAACAGCTAAGCAAGTCTCCTAAGGTGAGATGTGAGAGAACCTTTGCTGTAGTCACACCTTACTGATGCCTTCATATCTCAGCGCCATATCTCTCCACTGCCTCAGAAAGCAGACCGTTTACTTTGGTCTATTTCAATCTCTTCTTCTGCATGTTCACTATCCCAATCTGTGACCGTCTGTTTAACTATATGTCTAATTATGCTGTCTGTCTGATGTAATTTGTGCCTGGATAAATGCTTGTCTGCTAGAGACCCTTTCCTCCTCCTCCTCTGTTGCGTCCACATAACAAATTAAAGGAACAATGGCTGCAAATGGGCTACTGCATCAAACCGGATGATGGATGAGTGACGGGTGCTCACCGAGGGTTGAGCTCTCATCCCTTCCCACCCGCTGTCGGCAACTCCTTGCACAGATAAAGAAACTTCTAGTGCGCTCAATTGCGCAATTTTCAAAAGCGCTTTCATCCAACTCCCTGCGTCACCTGATTGTGTCTGCTTTGGAGTGTGCCTTCCTGTCATCATGCTAATCAAGCAACTTCTCTTGCTTTTTCTCTTCACTTTCTTTCTATCTCTCTCTCTCTGCCTTCCCACTTCTTTCCACTCTCTAATCTCTGTCATTATGTCTGAGTGACAAGTACTCCACGCCAGCACCCACTGCAAGACTGAGCTTGAGGACAGAACATCGAGAGTAAACATCCGACATCCTGTAAAGCAAGCCTGAGGTAGCTGTTTGTGGAAATGTGTGTGTACATGCTTGCTTGCATTTCCTCCCCAGGGATCAGCAGGGGTGGATGCTTCAGTGCCATAAGATTCACACAGAAAGTTCTCTTTCTAGAGAGAGCCTGTATAGACTTCTGGGAAATCTCAGTAGAGATTCTGGCATGTGCTCAGGTAACATCTCAAAGAGACTCGAGATCAAATTCAAGCACCCACGCCTTTCTTCTCGCCTTTCCACCTGGCTTCCACCCCGGAAGAACCTGAGTGTCCATGGCCACTTAGTTTTCACCATGTTTCCCTTTTTGTGTTCACCCCATGGCGCTGAAATGTTCTACCTTATTGTCCATCTCCTATTTCAGTCAGTATCTACCTCAAAGTTCTTCCCCTTTTACCAAAAGAGAACACCAATGCAGGGGTTGCTTCACTTTGGTACAAGGGTATCCATTACCTTCTGAGCTAAGCTGCTGGAAGTTAATCTCTTTGAGCCCCCTTTCTAGTCTGTGATGGCACACCACTCTTTCAGTCTCTAAAGACTCCTGTATCTTTTTCCTAAGTGTGTTTTGTTTGCATTCTCTTTCTTCTTGCCTTTTCTGTCCTTCCTTTGTTGTCTTCGCTGAGATTTGTTGAAATGGCTTGCCTAGTAGAACATTTTATACTCCACCATCCATCCATGCACACACACCACACATTCACACCTTTTTTAAAAATATATCTCTCTAGTGTTCAGTAAAATTAACATGTTTGGACTAAGAGTGAGCAAGACTTGATCGATGGGCTTTTCGTAACACACTTCAACAGATTGCAAATTGGCCAACTTTCCTTCCAGCCTCTCACAGCAGCTTAAAAATCTGAATAGGGAGCTCAGAGAAATAAGGGAAGGAAAAGTGTAGAAGAAACTCTGAAATTGGACATTCTGTACACTTTTTTCTTGAAATGAAATCCAGCTGTGTAACAACAGAAAAGAAGATCTGTTCACCTCTGCCCAGCAAAGAAGCTTTATCCAATGTCTGTCTCTAGTGTCCTGTGTTATGCTTAATGGTTGAATCACTAGAATAATATTTGCACTCGCATTCCACCCAAACCTTCAGGGTGGAGAGCTCTCACTTTGTGCAGAGAGAGGGACTTGAGACGATGATAATGAGGGTCTTCCTCTCAGCATGAGAGCCATTCATCGCCTTCATGACTCATGAAGAGATGATCTAAGATCAGCCAAAAAGAAACACAGCAGTCAAGGGCAAGGCCAAATTGTACGATTTGATCTGAGAGAGTGCTGCAAAGTTCTAAAGCACAAAATTTGAGCACAGTCAATGCATCAAATTTAATCTTCGTGTTTCCTTTGTTTATCTGAGTTGTGTGAAGTCTTGTGACACTGTGCAATTGTTAATGAGGCAGCCGAGCTTTGACTAATCACTCCGTAAAGGGCATGTAGCCGTAACCATGGGAAACGCGCGGCTTAGCTTAGCCCGTGTGCACACACTGCATTAAAGCCAAAACAATTCTTCACAGCCAGTCATCTGTGAATGATTCATGTATGAATATTCATCGATGAATACAACGCCAATTCATCCAGTAATAAACCAGTGCAGTCTCTGTTCGATGGAAACTTGACAGGCTTCACTGATAGAGCAACTATACCTAATAGTAAACAGATGGTTATACAAACAGTGGTTTTCTCTCTGTGCTGAATATCCCTATGCAACAGGTTCATCTTTAATACCAGGTTCAGGGTCTGTGACTTGAAATGATAACACGATCGCAGATATTGCTGCAACGTGGAAGACAAATTTCAATTTGCTGCTGTTTTCTGGGTCCCCACAGGAGATATGAAATTTTTATGTTGTCTTGATTGTAAAACAGAAAACTGGTATATGGCCTGCCATATTTTTACTATATTCCCAAATACAGTATGCACTAAACCTGACCGGACAAGTGTGATCTTTAAATTGTGATGCATCTCAGTAGTAAGAGATGACAAACCTTTTACTTAATATTTCTAAAGATAATTAGATTGAATTTAAATGTAGCTTTCTCCTGAGGCATTGTTTATTAATTTGCTGTAAATTAACCCCCCTATGTTAGTCTCCCCCTTTGTGGGTCGGGGTGTAAATCAAAAAGCAAACACACTCTTAACTCTGCACTGGATGCAAATTTTTAGGTGATAACTTTTTCTAATCACTCATGTTTACTCAGCATCTATCTTCATCTCATCTCTGTGCCTGTTATATTATGAATCAACATTGAAACGAACTTTGTTTTTAAATATGATACTGATTATATTGAGACAGCACTATAATCAGAATTGTATTTAAGGCACCATTTGAAAGGGTGCTTTTCAGAAACACAAGAACCTGCCAATAAGAATCAGAAAATAGGTTGGAGACTTGGCATTATTCATTTTCCACCAATCGGATGTCCTCATCATTTTGGTGGCCAACAATATAAGACAGTTATTTATCAGTGCCAAAAGTTCTAGTATTTTCTGCAGTCATCATACACAGAATATTCAGAGCATGTATACAAATACATACAGTATATCAAACCCAATCTAGGAACAATCCAGGCAAAACCAGCCATGACTGCTACTCACTGAATCTGAACCAGGATATCTCTAATTAACAGTGGAGCAAATCTCTAATCTGAATCGGAATTAAAACTGACTAAACTAATCTTTCTTTTGAGTGCCTTGTCTTGGTTTTGGGAACAGAAGGATCGTGATTCTGAGAGGTCTGCTTTTTATGAATCACCAGGACACCATGGAGGAACAAACTCTTCATTTTGATCAAGCTGAATACTGAGCCAGTATGACATAATTGCCCTGGACTTGAATAAGGAAGTGAGCACAATTCAGCTTTGTCTCCGTGCCTGAGCGCCAGGAAGGGAGGATGTACGAGAATGGAGACAAGACTTGAGGATTTGGGGGGGGGAAAAAAAAGGATGGAAGACAGGAAGTCCAAGTCCCTGTGGTTCCAGTGAACTCAGCCATTAGCCACGTGTCCTACAGTCGCCAGTAGCTATTAACCCAAGAGACTTTGCAAACAATGCCAGGCTCTTTATCTTAGTGTATCTGCTTGGTTCAACTGATTAGCTTCCTGTCTAATTGTCTTGCTCTCTATTTATCTCCAGCATTGACCCCTGTATGTATAGGGGTGGGCAACAAATATGGACCCACTGAGTTCATTATCTTATGTTGAGGAGTAATACAACAATGGGATTTTTTGAAGCAATCTGTCATCACTTAAAGCTATTGTTATAACGTCTGCTTTATGCGCTTTATCTAAATGTTAAACCAAGCTAACAAGAGCACGGAAAACAGTGGGAGAGTGGATAAATGATTCTGGAGCATCTTCTCCACAGGGGGTAAGGCAATACTCAGAGGAGAGCTGTTTCCCGACGCTGGGAATCTCGTCTCCTGTGGACATCCGCATATGCTAAATGAGACATAACATGAAGTAGGTTTGACTGCAGGCATCAGCACGTCCGCTTGCCCTAAATTAGATCCTTTCCTCTCCGTTTATCGTCACTGTTGTTGAAAGGGAGATAAGAGGGCTTTATTTCCAACATGCCAGAACAAGACCAGAGCTGATCCCTTCATATCTGGAGTAGAATAGAGAGGCCAGAGTCAAATGCTGAAATATGTATGCTCTATATCATGTAGGAGAAAAAAAAATGCTCTGTGATGTGCTGTATATGTGTGAGCAGCAGATTCCATCAGGACATGTCTGGTGGAATGTGAGTCAATCAAAGTAGGCCAAAATTCATCCATATCTGTGCCATGTGGGGATCTCCTCTAAATAATGTAGCAGGTTTCAGACCAGAATTCTGCTGCATCGGCGCTATTGTGGGCCCTGCATGACACGATCACGTACGCACACAGACCATCCTCCTTCAACTGTTTTTTATTTATTTTTTTTAAAGCCCTTTCTCATTTTTTTGGCTCTCTCAGGCGATTGAGAGTGAGGGACAGGAAGCAAGGAAGGACAGAGAAAGTGAGAGATTCCTCTGTGCCTTTCGTCACACATCCTGTTGTTCATCACAGCGAAACACACACACACACACACACACACACACACACACACACACACACAATCTGTTTTGATTTACACCCTCAATACCATGTAAACATATGGCTAGTTACCCCCCCCCCACACCTAAATCCCTTCACAGAGCCTAAAGCCATTCATTATGTACGTGGTTCCCTAACCAAGCCACCACAATACCAGTGATAGGTGTCTTCACCAGGAGGAAGAGGAGGGATGAGTGGGTTTAAATGATCACTCGGTCTAGCAGAACTTACAGAATATATATTCCATATGTTTATTCAAGTATGCTTGTGTGACCACCTATTTATCTGTCAGTCAGTTTATCTGTATAACCTAATGCTAATGTGATGCTCTCACACAGATAAGAGCAAACAGACCAAATGAGAGCAGCGCAGGAAGAGGGAGAAGCAGAGCCTGATGAGATCCGTGTCCACAGTTCGTACGTGTATGGCGACAGGGCTGGGCAGGAAGAGGAATTTTAGGATTTTTTTTTTTTTGGGGCTGGGCAGGAAGAGGAAAGTGTGTGTGATCTTTGCGCACTTCCTTTGAACTTAGCCCCTACGAGACACATCTCTAAACTAAAGATTCCAAAAAAAAAAGAAACCTTGCGTCCAAGATTACTCGGAATACTGATGCTGGAGCTGAGTAGAATTCCAGCGGGAAGCAGAGGGACATTCCGAGAAAATAAATTCTGGATGCTTTGGTGAGGGCATGCATATGAATGTTTGCCACAGAGGCAGTGTATGAACAGCTTGTTTTTCTCCAAGTCTCTGTCATGTTCTGCCTCACTCGCTACTAGTGCGAGTTCTAAGCTCAAGTGCTGTCACATACTCCCCCAAGTGTGTGTGTGTGTGTGTGTGTGTGTGTGTGTGCGCGCTTGCATACGCAAGTAGAAAGAAGAAAGTGAGTGTAGGAGCTGGAGTTTGTGTGTGTGTGTGTGTGTGTGTGTGTGTGAGAGAGAGAGAGAGAATTCCAGGCATTAGTGTACGCGGTGGTGTGTGTCCATTAACGGGGATTGTGTGGCATGGTGAGTCAACAGCGTGATGGCTGTCACCTACGCACAGTGAGGAATACAGCACTGTGTAGATGTCAGGTGAGATGAGTAGTGGCCATCTGGGAGTGTGTGAGAACCTCAGCACTCCTCCTGGAGCAGCTGCTGCCAGTCTGTCAACGAACAGCGTCGGTCTGCTACCAGCTTACACACACACACACACACACACACACACACACACACACACACACAGTGTCATCTGACTGGAAAACCACATGTGAGATGCAATGTGGGGAAACTGTCTGAAAGTGCACTTTTGTTCACACTTTGTCAGGTACAATTAGCAGAAAGTGAATAATCAGGTACTGAGCCTAAATATTTATTTATTTATTTATTTATTTATTTATTTATTCATTCACTATTGCTTCTCACAGACTATTTATCTGCTTATTGAATAAAAATCGCTTTGTTTGTTTGTTTTGAATTGGCCATATTTATTTATGTATTTATTTGCTTGCTTGTTTATTTATTTATTTATCTGGCTGTTTGTTTGTTTTAATCTGTATATTTGTTTGCTTGTTCAGTCACTGTTGTCCTCTTTATTTATTTATTTATAACCTGCATTTTGGTTTTATTGTTTTCAAATTTTCACTTTTGTCTCTGGATATTGTATTGTAATTAATAGTATAAAGAATAAAATATATTTTTCCCCTGTTCTGTCTGTCTGTCTGTCTGTCTGTCTGCTAGCCAGAGCTTTGCTTTATCCAAGTTCTGTTTGTCAGTTTGGTCAGGCAGGCTTTTTATTAACATTCCCCACTAATATATTTTTTGTTTTGCCTCACAGTCTGACGGCGCACATCCTGATTTCACATTTAAATTTAATTACAGCCTCCATCCGTGTCAATACTCTGCTCTCATTTATCAAAAAGACACAGAGAGCGGGAGAGAAAGTGCAGCTTAACAGCCAGTAAACATTTATTTTTGTTTTTGTTTTTTCATATTCATTTACTGAAGCGTTGGCCGAAAGCATTTTAATTGGTTGCACTTTTGCAAGTGATTGAGGGGATTTGAAGCCTTTATCTCGAGTTGAATCAAAGCCGCCATTAATAATACAGCCAATGAATAAAACATTTGGTCGAAAGGTAAGAAAACAAACACATGAGCTAGGTACAAAACAGAGCTCTAGAAAGATTGATGTGTCCCAAACCATTGTGTTCTTAAGTGTGTGAACATCAGACGTTATTCATAATTCATCTTATAATTCCAGGAGACTTCTGAAGTGATCTGTCCTACTTTGATGACATGACGGAGATGTGTGATGCAGTTTTTCAAAGGAACAGGTGTGTTTGTTTCATTTCGTTTACAGTGTAAACGTGTAAAAATAGTATGTTTACTGTCTAGCCCAATTTGGTGACTTCCTGCGCAAACACCCTTATTATTTTTCAAAGGAAAGTAGCTAATACATGCTCCAAGGCTCTGTTCTCTCAGGGGTTTTCAACACACTCTTGACGACTTCTTTTTATGAACAAGTGGCCACTGGCAACACAAAGGGACGCAGGTGACAAGTGTGTGAAGTAGATTTCTCAACAGGAACACACTTGCACTTGGAGAGCAACAATTGTAGCATTTTCCTTGCAGAGATTTACTAGCTTAATTTACTTCAAACTCTGTGCAGTCATATTACTAGCTAGCTAATTATGCAGCAAAACATCATCTGTGATTAAATACATAAAGCCTATCTTGAATATTAAAAATGTTATTTACAATTTTATTGTTTCTTGCATCCACATGAGCAACTGCTGATTTTAAAACCCAAAAGTCCAGTCTAAAATTTTACTCTTAATTTGCATATGTAGTGTTTGATGCATCGGGCATTTAGCTAAATTCAAATCACAGCAGTCTCTGATGTCATTGGAGAGCATACGTAGCTAGTGCAGTTAGCTTGCTTAGCTAATCTGCTAAGTAAGTCTAGTACATAAAAAGTAAATTAAACGCTAAAGTGATATGTACATATTGTATAACTCTATTGGACAGTGCATGCCCACAAGTGGAAATCTATAAGGGACAAGAGTGACTTACACTTAAAAAAAAAATACGACATTTGAGACTAAGCTAGCGCTATTTATTCACACTCATTTGCATATTCAGACTCATTTGCATATTCATGCCATCACTTACATATATGAGTTACAATAAATGTGTTACAATTAAACTTGTGATCTATCTATATGTTGCTTTGCTTTATTATTATAGCTAAGAAACTACTTCAATTTTAATAGAAAGCACAAAGGAGTTTTTGGAAAATTATTTGTGGCTGGGTAGTGGTGATCAGTGATTGGTGGTTGTTGGGCAGTGGTGATCAGTGATTGTTTGCTAAGCAGTGGTGATCAGTGATTGGTCGCTAAGCAGTGGTGAACAGTGATTGATGGTTGCTGGGCAGTGGTGATCAGTGATTGTTCCCTAAGCAGTGGTGAACAGTGATTTGGTAATTTCTGGGCAGTGGTGATTAGTGGTTGGTCACTAAGCAGTGGTGAACAGTGATTGGTAATTTCTGGGCAGTGGTGATCAGTGATTGGTTGCTAAGCAGTGGTGAACAGTGATTGGTCTCTAAGTCAAGTCAAGTCAAGTTTATTTATATAGCGCTTTTAACAACAGAATTGTCG
>JAOTRR010000056.1:25059556-25072830 GCA_028570945.1 Gogo arcuatus
CGCTTGCCCATTTTTCCTGCTTCCAACACATCAACTTCGAGAACTGACTGTTCTCCTGCTGCCTAATATATCCCACCTTTGACAGGTGCCATTGTAACAACATAATCGGTGCAATTCACTTTACCTATCAGTGTTTTTAATTTTATGGCTGATCGGCGTATAGTGAAGTTATATAGAAAACCATTTGATATTCAAGAATGATTAGGCTAAAAGTGGATAGTATGTTTTTATAATAGTTTTTTATAATCAAAGGGGAAATTAGATTACATTGCTTTTTATATTAACTATAGTGGTAAAATGTCTTTAACCTCTTTTGTCAGTCCAATGTCAGTCCAGTACTGGCAACTAAAAAAAACAACAACAACAAAAAAAAAAAACTTTATTTTTCAGAGTGCACAACATCTAGGATGTCTCTCACCAAGACTTTTAAAAGCATAAATTATTCATCTAAAAAAAAAATAAAGACAAGTGGAGGTTTATTAATAATAGATACAGCTTGATATTTACTAAACTGTTTTGTGAAAGAAGACGCCAACAGTATGGATGTCACTTCCAAGGTAATTGTAAGATAAGTAATAAATTAAGCATGAGGTGAAGTGCTATGGAAATGTGACTCCCTAGGAAATGAGAATATTTTAACAAAATATTATCTCAGTCTCCATTTGACCCCAGGGTCAATTGAAAAAGAAACGTCAACGTTGGCGAATGCCCCGGTCCGAAATTAAAACGGGAGCTTCCTCTCCTGTGTCATTTGCAAGGCTGATGCAAAGTTAAAGTGAAGCCTGTGTGTTTTCTCCAGATTGCTGCCTAATTGCACAGGACAATAAGGAATTGATTAGGACAATTAGGGGCAAGGCAACCTGAAACACGACGGCTTCAGCGAAGAAACACAGAAAGTGCTTTTTGCCTATGAGGCAGTTTCTGTGGCATGGCTGAGCACCTGTCATATTACAATGTATTAGATACTGATGTTTCCCATTTCAGCCTACAGCAGAGTGGCTTACAGTATGGCAAAAAGCAGAGCAATGTATCTATAATGCATCTCTTATCTAGCATATAATAAATATGTACTTTCATGAAATGAAAGATCACCATCTCAGATATACTCAATACAAACACACACACAAAGCTTAGTATACAGTATGTAAATAACCAACAACAGGGTGAACTGTTGATTATATTCCAGTAACAGCACCAATAACAGGAATTTTCAAAAAGCGTTTTATTCCACTAATACCACAACATTTTGCCAACATGAACAATTTTGTATTAATAAAAAAAAAAAACACACACACACACACTGTACATTTTATTGATTTATAGCTAATTTTAATGTTGTGGAATGCCTGGGAAAGAAGTTAGTTCCTGGAAACATTTACATTATAGTGGCTATATACAGGTGTTCCCTCACCAGCCTATCTTTTTTCCTTCTCTCTCGAAGTTAATAAGACAAAAAAAAAAAAAATGCAACTTGTCATATTTCCAAGAAACACCACCACCACCAACAACAAAAACAACAAAAATCCACAAAAAAGAGCTCTCTGCCAACCTTGGCTTTTGAAATCACAAGCCTGTGGCCTCCAACTCAAAATCTCATCCACATAATATCCAGTCTTTAACATACCAGACATGCCACTCATAAAATGACGTTTTGCTGGAATCAAAACACTCCACAGATACATATGTAGTCAATATTTTTTATTCAAAAGCAAAACTTTTTGAGTGAATCTATAAAGTGAACAAATTGGTATGGGTCACTGCCATATAACCCATTCATTCCTTCTGTTCAGTTGCTGCTGATGGATTCCATGATTTTATAAGTCTGGTTCCTCCCTGTGTTGTCTCAGGTAGTTTTTTTGTTTGTTTGTTTGTTTGCCATTTTCACCTCTGGCATTTCATATTAGTGATCTACATCCTCATTTATGCTTGGTGACAATGTCCATTGTTATTGTTAAATTGAATTGAATTGCATCATCATGTGCATGAGGAATGTACTTTTGTGTCATGAGAGTCAGTGATCACGAACATGATTTTCTTTCTCATTCAGTGTATCACAGTTCAATGAGTCTCATTTGAGCTCATTCAGTCTAAGCTCTAGATTGCACAGACATCCAATCATATTTTAAAAAATAATAATAAAAATACCAACAATTACGTATTAGCTATTTCACCCTATTCAACTGAATGAATTGGTAAACAAATCTGAATGATTCACTAAACTGAACAGGCTCAAAGGACTTCTAAAAGACTCAAAATCTTTTCTGCATTGTACACTATATGGCGAAAAGTATGTGGGCACCTGACCATCACGCCCATATGTATAGGATATCTTTGTATGCTGTAACATTACAATTTCTCTTCACTGGAACTAAGAGGCCCAAACCTGTTCCAGCATGACAATGCCCATGTACACAAACGAGCTCCACACATGAAGAGATGGGCTGCATCTGAACGTCCATACTTCCACACTATTAGTACACAAAAAGCAGTACGTAGAGTGTTTGAATCCTTAGTATGTATTTAATAGAAGAAGTGGAACGGTACCCGGATGATACATGTGTACATTGGTACAAGATTGGTGCTGAAGGCTCCAGCTGAATTATGGGATATCGTAGCATAGTGTGATACGTTTGCCTACTACGGATGTAGTAGATTCTACTACATCCGTAGTATGCAAATGTATCACACAATGCTACGGTATCCCATAATTCAGCTGGAGCCTCTGAATAACTGAAGAACTCCCCTGGGAAACCTAGAAAGAAGATGGCTGTCTGAAGCAAAGCCGGTTGTTGCAGCAGTGTACACATGTATCAGGAATTGTTTAAACACTTCTGCCTTTGCAGAAATATATACATATATATTTTTTTTAATTTCGTGGCACACGTGGATATACATCATCTTAGACCATACAGGTCAGTGGACAAGTAAGATTGCGGCCTAGTACGTCCAAATTGTGTCCTTACTACTTGCTCACATACTCATGGAGCATACTACAGTTACGGTCGGGTAGTAGGTAATTAACTGTCATTATTACATATTGAGCAGCCATGGTGTGCCAAGATTGGTGCTGAAGAACTTGCGTGTCCTACACAGAGCCCTGGGGAGTAGGGGACTAAATCTGGAATGGGATGTTCAACAAACACATATGAGTATTGTGGTAATGGTCTGGTGTGGTCTGGTGTCAACAAATCTTTGGCCATATAGTGTATATAAAGTATGGTTGCCTAGAGGTCAAGGGTATTACCGTACTGTTTGTTAATGTACTGATTATAAAGTCTCCATTACATTTACAGAAATGTAGTAGCATAGGTGTGTACAGTGTTAATAAATGGCCTACAATTACAGAGCTGTCCTCTGTATCATTGTGATACAGAGGACAACAGTACTGTAATGTCTTTTTTTATTGAAGGAGTATGTCATTGCAGTGGCAAAATACACCAGTGTGCCATCATTTTTTGATAATGCTTCTGCACATTGGAGTCATCCAGCAAAACTGAAAGCCTATATTTTATTTCCACTGAAGCTCCAATGGTCACTAGTGTACTTTTATTGTAAATATTTTATTTTAGAGACATCTAAGGGGCAATTTGGGAAGACATGGTTTAAAATGTTTTTTCTATATGAGTCCTTTTAAAGAAATTATGATTCTGATTCCTCGGCATTTGTGTTTCTTCTCAGTCCAGTTGCTTAGATTGTTTTCTCCAGCTTCTTCTCTTAACTCCTATGAGACCTGAGAGAATTATAAATTCATGTTTCTATGGTTCGGCTGCTTGGAGTTGGGAATGAATAATAAAAAATAAAAAAAAAAACATGGAGATGCTGGACTGCCTGAGGACCAGATTTGGGAATCCTGGACCTGATCGTTGCACATGACATTCTACAGATTGTTGGAAAACACAGAATGAGTGATGGCTCAGCATCCAAATAAGTTGGAAAGATCACCGTGGAAATTTGACAGTGAAAGTTTGTCACGCGTTTGAAAATGTCAGAATGAATTATTAATCGGAGTTAGTATTTGCATATTGTTGTGATTTTATTTTAGGAGTCTTGCTCTGTCCATTTGGAATATATGGCACAACAATGCTTTTAGCTCTCAGTCCTGGTTTGGCGTCATCGTGAAGACACAGCAGGTCTCTCTGTCCATCCAGTGCAGTGTGTTCTGTTCTAATCCCACAGCGAGCTCTCCCAGATGGGCTGCCAGATTTAGATCAGCTGCTCACACACTCACCAGCATCAGCAGACCTCAGAACCGCACAGATCTCGAATGAATTATATTGATTGCTCTGACTAAAAGTTATATTCAAGGCATGACATATTGTCACTGTCACAATATGACAGGTTTGAACTGATTTGGAAGATGATGCATCGTTCTCATGGTGCTGCCTGAACAGTTCAGTTATCTCTTAGCACTTAAGTAGCACTGTGATGCTCTTTTACTAAGGTGCCTATAATTTAACACAAGGACGTGAACGTTTCAGGGGGAAACAAGGCTGTCATTTTTAAGTAAATCTGAAAAAAATAAAAAATAAAGCAAGCACTTAGATATTACACTGACAAGCAATTCAAATATCAGATTCTCATGCGCTGTTCAGAAGCCAAATGTCACATTCACTTTATTCCAATACGTCATTTTTTTTTTTTTTTTACAAGACCTGAAAATTCTTTTATACATTGTATTATTTTTTTTTTAAATACAAGTGAAGTCATGATGTATAATGTGCATTTCGAGCAGTGGGAATCTGTGTATTTATGTTGAATTCTGTTCAGTGGTGACTAATCTGCGTCAGGTTCAGTATATTTTAGTACATTATGTGCTACTTACATCATAAGTTACAGCGTGGACGTCATACATTAACAATACATTAGCTTTGACATGCTTCATTCATTCATATGGCTTCAGTAACAATGACAGTAACACCAGGATCAAGGTGGGAATATGGAACTGTCCCTCACAGGCCACCATGCATACACACATTCACAGTGAGGGGTAATTTAGTGTCCTCAATATACCACCTACCATATTTTGGGTAAGTGGGAGGAAATCTGAGAACCCAGAGCAAACCCACACAGAGAACATGCCGAGAAATTTCACAAAAAGACTAGCTCAAGTTCAAGATTGACCGGGAACCCTGGAGCATGCTGCTCTGTTATGATAAAATATTGTAGTGTTTTTTTATTTATTTCTCTGTGTAATGTAATTTGGGGATGCCTACTAGCCTACAAGCCATCTTGTTAATGTTACTATGGAATTACTAAATGACAGTTATTCAACAAATGAATAACTGAATAACAAATGAATAACAAATGGTGGCCACGTGAAAGTTGAAAGGAAATAGTGTCAAATATATTTCTTGCAATATCGCATGAGCAAGGGTGCTGTTATTCTGAATATTAGCATGCCTGTGATTCAGCTGTAGGCCACTGTAAATCACAGCCGTGCCAATTTTCAGTACAACAGCATGGTATTGCTTTTATGCAACAAGTTTATAACAACAAAAAAAAATAAAATACTGAGTAACTGACATGTCCGGTACAATATGTACTGTATTTTGTTCATTTTTGTTCCACTAACAGAAATAGATCCTGTAGAAGCCATACTCACTGACAGCCCGTCAGCTAGCTGGCTTACTTGCTTCTCCTTGGGCCAGTATTAATTTGTACTGTATGTTCCTGTTAGGTGTATCTAGTGAAATTGGCTTCCCTTCTTCCTTTTCATCTTCATCTGATGAGATTTCATATTTAAAGTCAAGAATTATATTCATGAAAAATGTATCATTTGCCATATCCACTGATGATGTCACTAACTCTTCTGTAGTAACTGTTTCAAATTACGCAATAATACTAAAAACGTCAGTTTGCTGTGTTCCTGCATAAAAAGCACACATGAATATGCCTCATAGCTTCCACAAACTCTAATGCAGTGTTGTGCATGAACACGCTAAATGAGCCCTGTTCATTGAATGTGCTCATATTTTTGGTGAACGGTGAACTAAATGAATCAGTTTGCAACTAATGAAAGTGAACCTGAGTGGAGTTCATTCTGGTGAGAGTAAACAATGCTCACGCACCAGAAGTAGGAATAATAGGCAACTAGAAGGGCAATCGGTAGAGTGCATGCCTCGGCCAAGCCACATATTCGGATTTGCATGAAAATCCAATCAATTGTTCCTTGGCATATGGCCCACCTTTTCTCAAAATTTCATCAAAATCCCTTCACTATTTTTTGAGTTACGTTGGGGACAGACAAAAAAAAAATCCTGGATCCGCATATATACCCGGATTTGCATGAAAATCTAATCCATTGTTCCTTGGCACATGGCCCACCTTTTCTCAACATTTCATCCAAATCTGTTCACTACTTTTTGAGTTATGTTGGGAACAGATAAACAAACAAACAAACAAACAAATGAAGGTGAAAACATAACCTCCTCCAACAAAGTTGGTGAAAGTAAAAATTTAGCTTTCTTATAGTGATATGAAATATAATGTATTACGATGTCTCAAGATCACGCCTTGGAAAATTGTGACCATCTCGATTTTCTTGCGCATTTCCCTAGTGTTGTCTTACACCAATGCGCTTAGATGCACTAGTCGTGACATTACTGATTTGTTTATATCAATAAAGTAAACTCCAAGAGCTTTCTAATGGTACTTGATGCTAATGTGGCCTACTGAATTTTGATATTTTAATTGCAGCTCAAAAAAAAAATTGGAAGAAATGAACGTGAACTAGTTCATTTTTTTGGGACTGTGAACTTAGTCCAAAATTCAAAATTGTGAACTATGAACATGAACTAGTTCATTTTAATCTGTGCAAACTGAACTTGCTATAATGCCTATGACTGCAATTTAGTTACTTATCCAACTTAGATTCCCCCCCCCCCCCTATTGATTTAGAAAGAAAGCACTCGGTTATCACCATTCTATTAAATCTCTACATGTCTATAATGATCATAAAAATAATTTCCATTCAGTTTTCTTTGAAGAGCTGCCATAACACCTGTTCATTCAGCAAACTGTCCTGTTGAGAGTGGCTTACATCAGGCGTTACTTGGGATAACAGCAGATTGTTTGCTCAAGTAATTAAAGCTGCTGCAAAAACAGCAGGGAACTACAGCTGAGAATTCTCTGGACATCGCATGGCTACTTAATTATCCAGACAAAGCTGCACCAAAAATTGCGATGCTCCACCTCAAGGGATGCCCACTTTTAGAACCCATATGAATGTAGCTTTAGCAGTATAGCATAGAACTCACTGTGACAGTGACAGGATAGCTCATTCAGCTGTGATAGAATTTTAATACTTGCAGTGTGTTGATGAAGTGGTCACTTCTCATTCTTTGAACCACTGTTACTAGTATTATATATTGAGTGAAATTATAGCTGTATAGCTCCAGGGGTCTGGGACTTGATCCATCATGTCCATGTAGGTAAGGCCTGGCTTCTTTTCACCTCCCAAAACCTTCTAAATGCCTTTCGGTAGACTCATTTAATCATTCATTCATCTTCAGTAATCGTATTATTTTGGTCATGGTCATAGCGGATCCAGGATCACAAGTCTATCCCAGGATCACTGGGTGTGAAGCAGGAATATGACCTGGATGGGATGCAGGTCCATTCCATCACAGGGCAAATATTCAGACACTCATTCACAGCTAGGGGCAATTTAGAGTCGCTAATTCCTACTGGTATATTTTTGGGAGGTGGGCGAATATCGGAGAACCCTAAGGAAACTCAAACTTCGTACTGATAGTCACCCAATCTCAGGATTGAACCACAGACTCTGGAGCTGTGTGCCACCATACCGCCACCTTTAGGTAGATTGGCTATTCTAAATTGCTACTAGGTCCAAGTCTGTGCAGTGTATTTCCAGAAGAGGCTCTAGATCCACCTTAGATAATCAGTTATGGACAATAAATGAATTAGAGTTGTAGGAACAAGAATTTCAAATAATTAAATGCTCATTTAGGATTGCTTTCAAAGCCTCTGGAGAGTCAGAAAAGAAGAGGGGATAAGGTAGATTAGAAAAGTCACTCTCTGAAAGTTAGGGAGTGGCTTCAAATCTGCTCCTGTCATGAGATTATCCAGATTATCCAAGAAGGAATGTTGCTCCATTTAGCAAATCTGTAAGTTTAACTACAATAAACAATGCACACAATATACAGTATATTAAGCCATATTAAGCCATCAAGCTTCCTGTCCACCAGCATGGTGCTGTAGCATTGCTTCAGGGTACCCGGTCATGCGACTAGCTATAAATTAGTGAGCTAATGTGTGTTTGTTCAATAGATTGGAATCCCATTCAAGATGTATTTCTGCCTCATGCCTCATATTTCTGTGATAAGCTTTGGATCCACAATGACCCTGACCATGATAAAGCTTGTTACTGAAGATGAAGGATGAATGAATGAAGCTTACTGTCAGTTGGTTAGAGTCACTTTCCTTTGTCAAGCCAATGTAATGGAAGTGTTTCCTATGGAATCAATATCTATTGTACCTTGTAGCTCAGGTAACTACATATATTTTGAAAGTATGCAACACTGCTCAAGCATTGTGATTCGAAACTGTTTTCCTCAGACAAAGAAAAAAACAATTGTCTCTGTCAAAGCTTGTTGCTGTTTTGCTGAAACCAACAACAAAAAAACCTGCACTTTTGCAGGTTTGCTGTTTAGTCCTGTTTACTACCTTGCCCTGTTGGATGGTCAGCCTACAAATAGCTAAGCTCATGTTACTTTTTTTGTTAAAAAAAAAAACCAACTCTTCCAGGCTTTCAGAAGTTCATTCTCAAAATCCTTTCTGACAGGACTTGCACCAGCCTTCAGGAGAGTGAGTCTAAAGAAAAAGCCTTCTCTATTGTTTGCATCCCCAAGGCCTCATGTGTCTACCAAACCACCAGTGATAGCCTCCTTGTGTCTCCTGCTATATCCAGATGGTTTTATGAACAGCTAGAGCCTTGTTATTTTTTTGGCATGGTTTCAGGGGGTTTGCCCCCGGCATCATAATTGAGGGGAGACAAGCAGACAGCAGCAGTCACCCACTCGCATAGCTCTTGCTAACGTTAGCATTAGCAGCAGCGCTAGCTGACAGTCATGAGAATGGGCTGTGACTGGCTGCTTGTTTTGTGCCATGATCCCTGAGCACTCACCTGCTCGGAAAGAAAAAAAAATCCTCCAGCTTGAGGGCTATAAATAATGAATGACTTGTCTGCTGTCACTTTACATGTTGCATCAAGCCCTGGCTTGGGCATTATTAGGGTCTTCTCTTTCTCCTCCAATCTTTCTCACACTTTTGCACCTTTGTCTTGGTTGTGATCTGATTCATCACATATCTTTCTTCCAGTTCAGCTGTCAGTTCTCCTTCAACTCGTTATCAGATTTTCTGACTGTGACAGCAAAGTAAGACAACATTTCTTTATTTCTCTTTCTTTATTTTGTTTTCATGGCTTTGTTTTGGTTCACTAAGTTCCTTACTCTTGTTTGGTAAGTGCTTTGATGTGTGTAGCAGCTCCAGTCCTGCATTTGATTCCTTGCACTTGATTGCTGGAGGGTCTGTTTCTCATATGTTGACCCTGTCATGGTGATGCACTCATCTGGACACGATCTCTGAGTGTTGCATCTACAGAAAAGCTGGCTTGTTAAACACTGAGTGAAGTCTGGTGAAATTCTGCCTGAGGGTGATGAGACAGAGCCCAGGCACACCCTTTCAACAGAAGACATCATGGATTATTCACATTTGCAGCTGCGCTGGTGAGAAAAATTGATGAAGAACAGCTGGCTGGAGTAGGATGTGCGGGGGGTCTGGGATGGTGATGCTGCTCCACCTTTAGCACGTCAGGAAAGTAGCTCAGCTACCATGAGGCCCTGCTGTTCACTCTGAGCTAAATAAATAATTGCAGCAAAGACCAAACCCAAGAAGCACTACTAACTTGCACAGGCTGAAGCATTGGCCTGCAGGGCAAGAGCAACTGCAGAGATGGTGGTTCGGGCAGTATTGATGACTTGGACAGAGCCTCAGCACTCTTTAATCAGAAATCCTTTCAGAGGCTAAGTAGGACTGCTATAGTTGGAAAACCTAGAGCCACACTCATTCTGACTTCAGTCTGAGCCAGTCTCGGAGTTCCAGCACTCAAATTTGAGCATATTTGGTCACTATTTAGCAACAAATGTCCTACTGATTAAGATATGTATTTCATCTTTATTGTATTTATTGGCATTCTAAACAGTAATTATGGAAACAAACAGATAATAATAATAATTATGATGATGATAGTCTTTATTTCTATAGCACTTTTTATACAATATCTGAATGTAATTTACATAAAAGTAAAAAATTTAGACAATTTATCAGTCACAAATGGTATGTTTAATGACAGCAACTGTGAATAAGCCAGTTTTAACATGTTAAACAGTGTCCACTGGAACAGTAATCCAGAGTTTAGGGGTGAGATATGAAAAAACATCCACCTCCGACTGAGCTGCAATTGATCCTAGGAACTCCCCTCAGCTGAACAATGTTCTTGAGATGGGTTATACTGTTTCAGAGGATTAGTGAGATTGAGAGGATTTAGAACATTTAGAGCATGATACATCATTAGCAAAACTTTGTCGTAAATGCAGAGCTTAATAGTCATGAATACAACTGGAGTAATGTGATCAGTCTCTGGTCTGTAATCCAGTCTTTTGAAATAACTTTACAGTGAGAGGGTGGTGCAGTGGTTAGCACTGTTGCCTCACAATACACATGTTCTGGGTTTGAATCTGCTGGTTGCCTGGGGCCTTTCTGTGTGTAGTTTGCATCTTTTCCTCATGCCTGTGTGGGTTTCCTCTGGGTTCTCCGGTTTCCTCCCACAGTCCAAAGACATGCATTTTAGGTCAACTGGCTATTCTGAATAGCCCATAGGTGTGAATGTGAGTGTGAATGGCTGTCTATCTCTCTGTGTTAGCCCTGTGATAGACTGGTGACCTATCCAGGGTGAACCCCACCTCTCACCCAATGTGAGCTGGGATTGGCTCTAGCTCACCCGTGACCTGTAATGGATACGCGGCATAGAAAATGAATGAATGAATTTTCCACTGACAAGGTGCCAGTGGGGAATCTAAAACAGATTGGCATTTTTTCATCAAAAAAGAGCTGGTTCTCAGCCAGAAAAATCAGTTCGAGCACCAAAGTGGTCTAATTCTGTGGCCACTCAAGCAAGTCATGCTATTTATATGACCATCATAAAATACGATGAGAAACTCCTATATCTGATTATGGTTTGGATATACTGTACATGGCAGTTCTTGCTGGTTTCCTGAATTGGAACTAATTTCAGGAATGTCTGTGAAAAAGCCATATTAGTATAAGTGCAAAGGAGATGGGAGCGGGTGGCGAAGGAGCTGATGTGAGGGAGCGGGCTGTTTTTAAATTAAGGTCTTGCGATGCCGCATTTAATTTTTCATCGGTCTACTAAATTAAAAATGTGAGCGGTCATCACTTATTTGTCAAGCTGTCTCAGCTCAAAAGGTGGATGTGGCAGAAAGGTTTACATAAGGCTCAGAGAACCAATGGCTGAGAAACAGCTATGGACCAGAGTAATGAGAGAAATAGAAAAAAAACTAGATGGATTGTAGGAGAGAGAACAGGAGAAACAAACAGGGATGGATGAAAAAGTAGAAGGTGAATGAGATGTTGTTCAACATTAATGTATTCCTGGCTACTGGGCCTTGGTATAACTTACAGGAAGAGAAAAACCTTTGTGATGTGATTATAATCTGAAGGCTTTAACACAACTGTTGCAACTCTGGTAATTATATCACTTCTGCGTTGGTTCCAGAAGTATCTCTCCTATTCATTATTTTCATAAACACTTCAAAACAATTCTTACATAACAAGGAAAGCAAACTAACCAACTGTCAGATGAATCGAGATGTTATGAAAGTTTTCATGCACAAAATTGTGAACAAAAGTGGAAAACAATGCAATGGTCAGAAGGTGTTGATCCATTTTCTATAACAGCTGCTCCTACATTGTACCAGCTGTTAGGCAAATCGCAGGTTAATATCCATGCATGTGTTCTAATACATTACCATTTCTGTAGTAACAGCTCAGTCACAGAGACATGTTTGGTGGACATGAAATAATAGTAATTCAATAAGTGGATAAAAAAGCTGGAGACATTTAACATTGATGAAATGACAAACATTTTTTTTCTTATTATTAATTTCAAGTGAGAGGAAAAAGCAAAGTTGGTGAAGGAACAACTATTTTTAGGAATTTTTTTTTTTTGGAATTTTAAGCCTTCATTTTGTCACATGTACCTTTAGAGCACAGTGAAATTCATTCTCTGCATTTAACCCATCTGGAGATGTGAGCACACACAGAGCAGTGGGCAGCTGTGTAGCGCCCGGGGAGCAGTTATTTAAAGCACCTATAACGCAAGTGATAACAAGAACTAACTTGTTTCATGGATGTTTCACAACAATAATGTAGCTGTAAATAGATTAAAAACTGTGTTGTTTTATATTGTTGTGTTTTACCAGTCTAATTTGCTTGCAAGTTTGCTAGCTATTTATTGTGGTATAGCAGGCTTCAGTGTAGTGTTGTTTATAAAAGTCACTTTTTAGCTCTTTTTTTCATGATTACTCTAATAGTACTGGTTGATGGGCATTAAGATTTTAAGACCCAGATGTAATATTTAAAAAAGCCTGAACACTGTGAATCCATCTTGAAAGTTTTATACAATATTGCTAATAGTCAAACTTCCTGTGAATGACATTTTAATTTCCAGAACCTCATTTTCCACACATATTTAAAAGAAGACACTAGGACAGTCGTCTTTTATGTAATTAAAGATCCTCTTTATATAGAATAATTATGTTTATTAGCTATGCACGGTGCAAACATTTGGTCGGTTGTTATATATGAATAAATGATAAACAAGCCTTTCCCTAATGAGGCATAAATCTCATAAATGATGTTGATTTTGCTCTAGGGGTGTTTGTGCATCTATTTTCGGATGTTTCGTAGAGGCTTGTTTTGCATCCTCTTGCTTTTGGCTTCATGCTGGCTTGCTTTTCCTCTGGAGGTGGTGGCCGTCTGTTCAAGGGTCAAGTGAGGGCCCAAAACATGCACACATACACGCACGCACACACAAAATAATCCCTTGCGACATCCCGTCACACACTCCAACAGGTGATGTGCCAGACCTGAAAGCAATGGCAGAATAGACATCAATTGATGGGCAACACACACACACACACACACACACACACACACACACACACACACACACA
>JAOTRR010000056.1:25072930-25085246 GCA_028570945.1 Gogo arcuatus
CACACACACACACACACACACACACACACACACACACACACACACACAGAGCCTCTCAGAAGTGTCTGTCTCTACAGCTGACTGGTTAGTAATTCAGCTGCCAAATGAAGTACTGCTTGACAACACTTCCCCTCTGACAAAAGTGTGTTTTCTGTTTTTCATCACCTGTTCCAAAAGGTCATAGGGCATTTTCCATTTTACAACAGTGCCAGCTCTGTATTCCCTTAGTAACAACACACGTACACACATCTACAGATGCTCCCGAGCATGCTAGATCCCTGGCGTCAGAGCCTGCAATTGTCTTGAGTTCCTCTAATCACCCTCTTTCAAGATCCGGTTCCCTATTTAGAAAACATGTCAGTTCCATAAGTTACTCCCCTCCCCAGTGCACTCTCGAAGGGGCAGGAAGCTGATTAAGCCTTCACAAACACAACCCAGCAGAATCTGAGGTGATCCTATGGATGAAGCTGCAAACCAGCTTCGCTTTATTACCGTGCATCTGGAATGAATGGACGTCTAAACTGCTTACAGCAACCCGGGGCTGTGTTGGTTTTCAGAGTGAAGGATGTGCATCTGTTCCTGAGCTTGTTGGGAGGAAAGGGAGAGAGCTGACAGGATAAAGTTTCAGCATGACAGACATTCCAGGTTGCTTTCATTCCAGAGGAAGACACTTCTCATCAGAAAGACTTCCGTCTCTGTTCCTTGACCCTAAAGGAGCAGGCCAGGGACCAGCTGCCTTGGGTTTTCACAGGAAGAGTGTGGGTCAAGCAAGATAACCAGCATTGTTCATCATCTTACTAAAAAAGGAGAAGATGCTTCACCTGATGTTTCACTTTCCTTCAGATGACTTTGTCATCATTCTGTTTATGACTTTCTTCATTTGGTAAGCACAGAGAGCACAGAAATGAAATTCAGAACTATATTTGGTATCCAGTGGAACTGACTATGTAGTATAGTATAGTATAGTATAGTATGGTATGGTATACCAGCGACGTTATAAGGGAGGAGACACCCCACTTGGTATGGTATAGTATAGTGTAGTGTAGTATAGTCAAGGTCCTTATGAGTAAGTCTTGCCACTCAGCAGCCATCTTGGTAATTCACTCTGGCAGTTATTTCAGACTAACAAGACCAAGTGCCTATCTAGATGAATGGGGAGAGAGCCATAACTGCACTTTCAATGGCCACCGGGACATAAAAACTACATGTATTGAATCACCAGTCAAATCTGATAAAAACACTTAAAAAGTTTGGTGACTTTGCTCCAAAATAAGGTTTAATAAGCTTTTTTCCCAACAGGTTATACTTCTACTACATATGCACAAGGTTGCTACGAGGTCACTATACTTCTACGACGCATACACAAGTGTGCGCTTGGATCAGTGCAACAACACGATTGGCTTAATATGTTTCCCGGTTCGGCAGACGATTGGCTTTTTGGGGAGAGGGGCGGGACATGTGCATACAACCGCCATCTTTGGTGTTATGGACTTTTCCCATAGATTTCTATTCAGGATTCTTAAAGTGGGGTGTTTCCTCCCTTATAATGTCTCTGGCATAGTATAGTATAGTATGTTATGGTATGGCATAGCATAGTACAGTACGGTATGGTACAGTATGGTATAGTATAGTACAGTATGGTACGGTATAGTACAGTATAGTACGGTATGGTATAGTATAGTACAGCAGAGTACGGTGCGGTATAGTATAGTATAGTAGGTGATTGAACTGAGCAATACCATAGCAGAAACAATAAAAAACTAGATGTAGGTCAAAGACAAATTATTTAGCTGAAGTCAGCTCATCAAGAAAGGACAGGAGTTTTCAGTCTTTCATAGATTTTTTTAAAAATTCATTTACATAGTGATGTGAAGTAACTACAAGACTTGTTAAAATATGTAAAAGATTGCCATGACTTATTCATAACTAAGCATTAAAAGGTAACTGTTGTTGCCATTCAGTCAAGTTAGGTGCTTAAGAATCCTTCACAAATTTTAGTCAAATATCCCCTGATATAGTCTGTAGTACACAAACATTCTGAATAAATAGGACACTTTGGACAACAGTCCAAAATTAGCTGTGTAAGCAAAGTGCTTCTGAGTCTGCCTGAGGTGAAACCCATTGAATACTGATATTCAGTATTACCAGTTGCCATTAATACAACAGTGAAAGTAAATGCCATACACTGACGTACTATTAATAAAAGAATAAAATTTTATTCAGTTCACTGAAACCTAGCCAATAGACCAGTGGCTCAGAAGTGGAGTGATACATGTTCTCGGCATCTAGGATCTACTACGGTTATTACATTCAGTGACCAAAGCGAAGAGCTGCATTTCTTTTCTTTTTTCGTACGAGTTGCTGTGTTACTATCAACATAAAAATAGTTGCACTTTTACTGTGTTTCCTTCCAGGAAATCCAAGCCATGCCTTGTAACCCTTACTTGAGAAATACACAAGTACTCGTATCACAGTAGTGTTCTCATTTAAGTGTTCTCATTAGTGTGAGATGAGGTTTACATACATTTATTTTATTGTTGTATTTCATTGTAGACATTCCCCAAGTCACATGCATGTTTCTAATTCATTCCTATGTGTCATTCATTCCTATGACACACGCACGCACGCACGCACGCACGCACACACACACACACACACACACACACACAATTTCCCCCTTTTACTTTCTATTCCAACATTGTGGTCTGTGTGGGGTCTGTGATCAGCCTGGAGCAGCCAGCCATCTTTGGCTTTGGCCCTTTCTCCACAGAGACATGCTCCATTTACAACCTCCACTTAATTACACTCTACACTGCTGAGCTACGTTTCACTTCACCACTGCAACCGCCGTCAATAAAGAGGACACACAGTGCACCGGTAGTCAGACATATTCGTTTTTCTCTTTCGCATACCGGCGTAGACTCCACAGTCAGAGAAGGGCGCATTTCAGGACCTGAATAGTGCCATTTGGATTGCCACATTTGGCTTGGGGCTCTCGTTCTGTTTCTGTGGTTCTCAGATGCTGTGGCATTTCTGAGCAATTAAGCAAAACCATGCGCAGGTACTGTAAAAGACCAGCCCTGGAGGAGGCCAGGTCGTTCCGCATAACGTGATGCATTAAGGAGCATGTACAAATTAAGCGAGCCGAGTGAGGGATAAAATAACAAAGATCTGCAGAAAAAGCCAGGGGAGATCAAGGTTTGATAAACGATCATGTGAAAAATGTGCTGACATGAATAAGTGAATGTTGACCGTTCGCTTTGGAAAACTCGATTGATGTCAGCAGCCGGGTCCCAGGGGCTGAAGCACGGATGCAAAATTTATCAGGAAACATTTGAGTGCATCAAAAAGACCTTCGCTTGCACTGTGATGTGATCTGGAAAACAGTGAAAGTGGGAGCATATGTGGTTTTAAAAAAATACCTTTAAATTAGCAACACTCATTTTTGGCAGAGTATCGTGTTTCCTTATTCGACAGTGAAGCCAGTTGTGTCCAATCATGACTTTACATAAATCAGCCGGTTTATGATCCAGTGTGGTGAGGAAAAAGTAAAGCATTGTTCAAGTCGTAATTATAACAGATGACCTTTGCTGCTGCATGCGTGTCTGCATGCATATGTACACTAAGCATGCCCCAAAACTAACACGCTAATTATTGCATACCAGCAGTTCGGTCCAGAGGGTTTCCTTTCGTCAACAACTCCTGTGATTCATTAGTGCATGTCGTCTGACCGCGAGCCCTGAGGGAGGATTTAAGGGAAGGTAGTGGAAGAGTGGAGGAGGCATGGAATCAGTAGTTTGCCTTGTTCATTCAAAGAAAGAAAAAATGATTGATGAGTGTAGTGCAGAGATGACATGTCTCAGCCCCAGCTGAATCCTGTTAACTAGATGTTGGCTGGGTGCTGGATGAGGACTCAAATCTGTTGCGACTCACATGCTGTGCCGCTGAGAGAAGGATGGGGGATGAAAGAAAGGAGGAGATAATGGAGAGTGACAGGATCTGGGGCTTCCATAAGCATCTCTTTGCATAGGTTTAAACGAGTATGAAGTTGGATTTTTTCCCTCATCAGTCTCACGGCATAGATGCCACATGGTATATGAGTTGGACTGTGGCTGTGTGTGTGTGTGTGTGTCTTCCATAGTATATATTCTAATTAGAGATAGTGTTGTGTATGCAATTTGAAGATTATTGTTCTGTCACCATTTGATATGTGTAGTGGTCTGGGAAAAACCCATCAGATGTTGCTTTGTCTGAAGTCCTAGGGGGAAAAAAAATCTGGTTTTGACCAGAATTTTTCTTTTTTTATGCCAAAAGATAAATATACGTAATTCACCAAAACAATATGGAAATATTTTTAGAATTATTTACTTATTTATTTACTGAAGGGTTTTTTTTCCTCCATTTTCTCCCCAATTTGGACACGTCACCACTGTCTCCTATCATACAAGAGCAACCAACCAGGGCCAACAGGGACAGCATAACATGCTTGGTGGAAAGCGCTATCCACCCTCTTCCACATAAATGAGCTCACATGACTCCCATCATTGGCTAATGTCGTTGTGATTGACAGGGGGAGAGAGAGAGAGAGAGAGAGAGAGTATGCCACCCTAGAGTGTATAACCAGTTTTGTCCCTTGGCTCCCAATGTTGTGGCAACGTCAGGATTCAAACCCCCAATCTCCCAATCTCCCATCGTCCTCATACAGTCCATCCTTTTTCTGCCACCTATTTTTTATATCCTTTATATTTTCAGATTTTTCTTTTTCTACTTCTTTGGAAGTAAATTCTATCTTATGTAAATTCTACTTTTTTTATGTCACCAGACAGTCGTAAAAAGCAGTTCACTGCACATCGTATTGTGTATGATTGTGTATGTGACCAATAAAATCTGAATTTGAATTTGATTTGAATTTGATAGGGTGAACTTTTTTTTTTTTTTTTTTGCCAGTTGCGAGTCAGAAATGTTGTTTATTTAGGCTACTTTCTAACCTTGCCTTGTCTGTCTGTCTGTCTGTAAAGATCACGTTGTGTAAAAAACACAGCCTTAAAACAGTCAGTCAGCCTAAAGACGTCTGAAACTGTAATTTTCTCACCCAGTTAATTGGATAGCTATGTGCTATAGCGAAACGGCCATAATAAAGGCTAATCAATTCAGTTTGTAATCAGACACATCTGTCGAAATGTCTGTGAGGCTCCTGCACTGTCACATCATCAGCAAAAGACAGAAGAACGCTTACACACTCTGTATAGACGATGGTGGATAAAGAGTGTTTAAAAGACTTAATAAAAAGATATTAATAACAGAAAATTAATAACAATCCTTCAATATCAGTTGAGTGAAAAGATGACAATGTGGCTTGTGTTTAAATGGCATGAGTGAATTTTAGCTCAGGTGGTGAGACAGAGACTGATGTGGATGATGCTGATAACCAAAGTAATCAATCATTTCCAACAAATAAACAATCATTTCCCACTGTGAAGTTATAATTCTTTAAGATTTGGCAGTAATGTTGTTTTCCAATCAGTAGATTATGTTATAAATATTGAGTAGATGGGACTCTGGAATTGGAACGAAATCTTCAAATGTGGTTAAGATACAGTATTTGCAAAAGAGGAAGATATTTCTGTTCAAATACGCAGTTTTCGGAATTATATATAGTAGAAAATGTCAGAATCTGACCACGTGAAAGCATTTATGAGCAACAACATCTAGAATAAAGGTAGGATAAAGACACAAATGAGTCATCTTATGTTGTTCTCTTATTTTCTGTCTTGAAGACTTTGTTTTACATGTGTGTGTGTGTGTGTGTGTGTGTGTGTGTGTTTGTGTCCTTGCACTTGTGTGTAACCTCAACTTTATGTCTCTCTTAAGTATAAGCATGCATGAGTGCTTTTACTGTCTATAAAATAAAATAGCAGCAATACAATAAAGTATTTGTGTGTTTTAAACCAGAAATGCAGTCTGAATGTGTCTCTCACACTTTATGAGTTTACGCCTAATCTCTCCTCTGTCGTTAATCCTGGGACGGACTAATGTGAATTTGTCTGGACTCCCATGAGGACCATGATTAAATCAAGCTTCTCAAAGCCCAAGTCTCTCTCTCTCTCTCTCTCTCTCTGAGGGCCGATAGAGGAGAAGAGGCCTTGCATTGAGCGGGGAAGTGGTGCTGTCGCTCACCTGTCTGTCATCAGCGATTAACGGTCAGATCAAAGCCCTGATGCAATCACAGTCCCATTGGGAAGTGATATTATCAGGCCCTGAGAGAGTTCCAGCCATGCGTATATGTATACCTCATACACCCCCTCACCTACCCCCCTAATGGCAAAGATTTGCTTATCCAACCTCTCCAGGCTCTCTCAGTCCCTGAACACGCACCTTTTCTTTTCACTAATTAGGACACAATGCTGCGAATTTGGAAAAACAGTGAGCTTCAAATGTCACCTGTGGAGGTGGTTTAATAGGCTCTGCTTCCTGTTGGCAAGCAACTCTGTGATATGCTAATGCTAATTAATGGGATCTTGTCATGGTGAAATGGGTCATTCACAATCAAGCAGGACTGACTGTCTGGATTTCACTTAATGTCTCTCAGGCATGGAGATTGTCACTTAACATTGTTAACCTTTATTTGGACACACAGGAAGGAAACAATGGCTGTGACAATTGTGTTTGATCAAGGCTTGTCTGTTTCAAAGCCTTCTTCCTTTTGCCTCTCAAAATGTCAAAAAGAGAGAACACAGTCACCCAACCTTTTCATCTTTTAACAGCATGGCCAGTGTTTCTTGGAATAAAAATATTAGATTCTCAGCTAAAGATTCTATTATAATTAAAAATATAGTATGGCATTAATTAAATATTAAGAACAACAACAACAAACAAACATACATACAAATAAAAATTTGGGCAGCAGGTAGCTCAATCCTGAGCTTGGGTTATTGGTCTGTGTGGGGTTTCTTCCATGTTCTCTAGGTTTTTCAGTTTCTATCCACCTCCTAACAACTTGCCATTTGGTGGACTGGCTGCGCAAAATTGCTTCATAGTGTGCTAATAATGCTCTGTGATGGACCGGCCTCCCATCCAGGGTGTATTCCCACCTCATCTCCAGTGTTCCTGGGATAAGCTCCGCATCCATCAAGACCCTGATCATGATAAAGCTCCTATTGAAGTTAAATGAATCAATGGAACAAACCAATATGAGTGAATCAAACGCGAACAAACCTATGCGATTTGGAAATAAAGTATATGGAGAGCACTAAGTATAGTGTCTTTTTATTTCTTTTCAAAACCAGTAGCTAATTAACGTAGCTGTGGAACGAGCCAACATTAAGGACAAATAAAATCACATCTTAGATTCCTTTTCTTCTCATTTGGTTTACTGTTTACATGATAATCAGAACAAAATAGAAGAAGAAGAAAAAAACTGAAAATATACATATCTGTGTTTAGCCAATATGGTTCTGATTATCACAGCTTCTGCTTTCAACCTTTAGGATGAAAATTTGGCCCTTTCTGTTCATTGTTGCACACCTGTCAATTCCTGAGCCTGGTCCTGGAGTATGTCTTGTCCTGCAGTTTTCCCTGCTCTCAGCACACTTGTTTCAACTAATAAGCAAAATAACTGAGTTGATGTAGGTGTGTTAGAAAAGAGAAAAGGTATAGTATCCATATGTGAAGCATGAAGACTAGCAAGTACAACAGAAATCAGGACTTCAAATGCCATTTTTGATCAACTCCTAAAAGCCATAGTTCAAAAAGAATGATTGAAACTGGTCCTAAAATACAGTCCTGAGGAACTATTTCCACTTAAGACCACTTATTAAATTCCTCTTATGGAATACTGGATATTCACTATATTTGATATTGCATTTGGAGACACAGTGGCTCATCAATACATTTGGAGGTGAGGTATGTTTTTGCTTGTGGTCAGTGAGTGAGAAAGGTGTGTATGTAGCTGTGAGACCTGTGTCCTGGTAGGTTTTCCATGCAGCTGAAGACAGTGATCACTGTAATCTTCACTGTGGCAGGGGACAAGGCAGCTCACCCAGGATGTGACATGGCTGTCACCAGAGTCCATGCTTGACAGAACTCTGGCTTGACAAATCCCACTGCTGTGAGGCAACCATCCCTCTTGCTCCACACTCCTCTTCAATACATACACTTTCACAATCACTTTCCTCCTCCCTCAGTCACAGAATAGACTGCACAGCAGCTCCTCTCTCCTCCATTTAATCCCAAGCTTGAGTGACAAGCTTGTGATGGTTGAATTCCTGCCTATCTTCTCGTCAGACTTGTAAGGTCATGGAGTGTGTACCAATGTGTATTGATTAGGTGTTGGTGGGTTATTGCATGTATGTCTTGAGAGGACTGTGTCCTCTAGTGTCAGAGGACACAAGACTGTCATTCAGCCAGTCGTCTTGTTTACAACACGCTTGCCTCTTAGTAAGTCACTTCACATAGTGATAGAAGACATCTCGTCCTTTTCTACTAATGAAGCTCATCATATATGCTGAGGAGCCAAAGTTCCTGGAGGAGACACTGGACATGACAGTGGCCTTGATATGTCATGTGTTGTTACTTCTCATAATGTCTTTTGCTTCACCACATATAAAGCAGAATTTAGTGTATTTTTTCACCTTTTTTTTTTCCCTGAGCTTAACAGTTGGGCTCTTTTACCTCACTTGTTCAAGCTGTAGTGTAGCTCATTATGGCCTGTGAGTGGGCTGAACTTGTTCCACCTTGGGCATTCTTCCCCTTCAAATCAGCCTCATTATCCCTCACTAGTTTCAGCAAAGGGTCAAAGAGTCACGGTCATCCCTCTACGATTGCCAAGGCAACCAGGTCTCCAACGGAAATTCACGTGCAGCTTTTGGAGCACAAAATTCACCCACTTCCCCCCTCAGCCAAGCTGGACAAGAGAAAGAGTCTTGAGAGATCTAGGACCTGGCCTGTCATTGGTGATTGATAGATGCATTTTAGTCAGACAAGGGTGTCTGAACCATGGGCTGTGCAGAGTTTTAAAGGTGCTTACCCCCACTGGTCATGGCCCTGTTATGTCTTTTTTCAGGGTCAGAGTAGGAACAGACTGGAGTGAAAAACAACTTGAACGATGACGTTCAAGTGCACTCTCTCACTTTAGACACTGCTCATCAATCAAACCCAGACCTCGGGCTCAAGTCTATGATAGGACACCTTGATGGCTGACACCTTCTTTCATAGAACAGTAGACAAAGTTAGCTTACTGGTAAATGACTGATAACAACTAGACAACAAAGAGTGAATGTTCTTCAATGCTATTTAAAGAAAACACACTTCAGAGGGAAAATGGAGTCTTCTCAGTATTGCTGTTCTTCGTTGTTGACACTGCATACTCTAATAATAATCTCATATTGATTTAATGTCTCTTGATATAATATTCAAGTTATGGTGTGCTCTTTATATTTACTGCATTGTCTGTAATGTTTTATCAAGTAATGTATCAAATATACCAAATATATCAAATTGTATAATGAAAAAAAGAGAGAGACACATTTCAAATTAGGGGTGGCATGGTGGCGCAGAGGTTACCACTGTCGCCTCACGGCAAGAGGTTTCTGTGTTCAAACCTGCTGGCTGACTGGGGCCTTTCTGTGTGGAGTTTGCATGTTCTTCTCGTGCCTGCCCGGGTTTAATCCGGGTGCTCCGATTTCCTCCTACAGCCCAAAGACATGCGGGTTAGGTCAACTGGCTAATCTAAATTGCCCATAGGTGTGTGTGTGAATGGTTGTTTTATGTGTTAGATTAGATAGACTGGCGACCTGCCCAGGGTGTACCCCGCCTCTTTCCTGAAGTCAGCTACGATTGGCTCCAACTTCCCTCGCGACCCTGACAGATAAGTGGTATAGGTAATGGGTGGATAGATGGACATTTACAATTAAATCAGTCATGGCTAATTTACCAGAATCTCTTTGTTTTCCTTAAACACAGGTATTATGAATACATGTTTGACAATAGCAGAGAACTGTATTTCTACTTTCTTTCAAAAAGCATCTTTAAGTCATGAATGGTAGTGGTGTTAATGCAGTGCCACGATCTGTATCTATAGCTGTTTACTGCTCCAAATATTCATATTAAGATCTCCATTTACATTTAAACCAGAAGTGGGAGTGGCCTAAACCAGAAGGGATTTTTATAACAATATTTTTACTGCAACACTGCCATAATATTTGACGTGTAAATGCACAACTTGATTCTACCTTGGTAGGTTTCATACACTGGAACAAAATTTATGTACCAAGAGAAAACATCTAAAAAGTTAATATTGCACTTTAAGTGGCTGCCACTTTACAACCCTTTTGTTGTGCCACCTTTATTGCTTTAAGTTGTGGTTGTTCACTGGTCCTCCTGTACAGCAACAATTAATTAGCAGTTGTGCCAGGTACAGTTGGGGCATTAACCATGACAGTATACTGTATGCTACCGGTTACATTTTTGTGAATTCAAACAGTAATTACATTTTTCTTTACAGAGAGAGAGAGACAAGCGGTTTTCACATTGTGTCAGGGGAAAAGTTTCAATATCACACTCTTTCTCCAGAAACATCATTGAATAAGAAATCTGAATTACCAGTTGAAACAGCCTCTAAAAATAAACATCTTGGTAAATATTCCAGCATCATTAGGAATCAAGTTAGGTGTCCAGAAATACATTTTGTATAAAGTTTAATAGTCATATTTAAATACTTACTTCATGTAAAGTTAAGTAGAAATCCACTGAGCAGTTTATTGGGAACAGTTTCACTTTTTCCTCACTGAATGCAAAGGGAAGCAGATATATGTAGTTTTAATGGACACTTCTGGCAGCTAATGAACATGCTAGCTAAATAAACTATGTGATTTCACAGCTTGCTATTGGTTGTTTAGACAATTATACTGATACTCCATAGATAGAATTAGGAAAAAATGCAAAAAGTGGAGATACATGTTTTTCATCGGACAACAATGATATGCAGGACCACACCCTAAGTTCGTTAATGATATGCATAAATTTGTGTGTGCATGGTGCCTTAAAATGGACTGTTGTCCCATCCAGGTTGTATTCCCACCTCATGGACAGTATTCCTGGGATATGCTCCAGATCCTCAATGACCTGACCAGCATAGAGCTCTTACTGAAGATGAATGAAGTCTTTGTTGCAATCTTCTGCTAATGCCTTAGAGATCTAACAATACTGAACCAATTATCTTCACAGCAAGCTTGGATCACTACACTAATAACTAGCTTGTCTCCTGTTTCTGCTCTTAATACACTTGCACAAAAAATTTGCAGGCAGCTGCTGAAGCTACCATGGTCTTGCCAAAGCCTCTTCCGTAAGTAGGCTGAACGTTACTGACGTTTGACCTTATGCATCTGAAGACTTCACATTTTTCTTAATGATCTTTAGGGCAGACAAATATAGCAGGATTCTTTTGTAGTTATCCATAAATGCTGCACAATCACCCTACGGGCTTGGTATTAAGGAGGACTAAGCTGATATTTCCTCTTGTGCGTGTGTGTATGAGATTGCATGCAGGGGAAGCCACAGGGGCCTGTCGGAGTCAGTAACTCTTCCAGTCAGGAAATGGGGCAACTGGTCATTCATTGTCCAGACAAAGACTGCGAGTGTCTCCAAATGCCCAAGGAGGCATCAGGACTCCGAAGACAGTGCCAGGCAGTGTTGCTTGCTTAAGCATAGGGGACAGTTAGTGTCTCATTTATGATGATCAGCCTGGTGGAGAAGAGCTGCCAGGTCAATTTATGCCATAATGAGAACATTTTGCAACATTCTTATAATGCAGATGAAGTGGGAAGATGATGGTAGAACAATGAAGAAATTCATTGTACAGGCCCAATCCCACCTTTATGTCCCTATATATGGTACTTGTTTACCTCTAAACATGGCCAAAACATGATATGTTACCATGTAGTTTAACATGAAGAAACCACTTCACCAGATCCTTTTGGCCAACACTTTTGAAGATGGTCACAGTGTTTAAAAAGCGCTCTCTCTTTAATGCGTAGTCTGAAGCTGAGACTATGTCTTTATAGAAAGAGAATGGGGTTGTCACTGGAGGAAAATATCTTTACTGTAAAGATATAAACACTATAGATAATGTTAAACAAATATAAATATGAGAGGTTATTTTTATGAAAACATCTGCTTTAGACTAGATGTATCTTATTAGTACTGGAAAAATCATCAAATATTGTGGACACACAAAAACAGTCCCACACACATCTCTGCTGTATTATGGCTAGAGAAGGCCAGAGAAGCAGCCTTGGGCCCGAAGGGTCGCCAGTTCCAG
>JAOTRR010000056.1:25272925-25285675 GCA_028570945.1 Gogo arcuatus
TATATATATGACCATGATTTTTACTTAACATTTGCAAAATGCTTCAGCAAGTCTTCTTAATTTATTCTGTTTGCAGACACTTGAGAGAGGACATGGCCCAAGGATTTGAGTGTTAAGGGACTTACTCAAGGGCTCAACTGTTCTCTGGATTCAAACTCTCAATCTTTCTATCACTATCTCAGAGCCTTAACCACTCCATCATTGTCCAACCCTGCTGATGATTTTCAATCTGTTAAATTTGGCCAATGAACCTAAAAAGGAACAGCATTTGTGCCTTCCAGCATGTGCCATGATGTAATTGTTCATGTGCAGAACATATGCAATAATTCCACTTGTGACAGTTATTGTATTCAAAAGACCTACTTGGCAGTTAGTCATCAATTTAGCATATTATCAAACAGATTATCCACCTCGTTCAGCCTGATTTAGATGTATACCTTATGGGATTTTAGTTGGATTGAGCTATGAGTCAGATTATTAACAGACTATTAGGCTACATGTCAATCCAGCTAATGAGTCATTTAAAGGTGATATATTCAGGCCTGGCACCAGGATGAAATCACTGAGGGAGGCAGTTAAAAATGGTGAGGGGTCAACATTTTTTATATATTAAAACAGTAGGTTATCATCCAGCTATGTCTATTTCTGCATTTTTTTTTCATCACGTGGGTGGCAATATAGTGTTGTTTTGAATAGATGCAAACAGTGCTGTCCATGGTCCTGAAATGACAGTGCTATGTTTCAGAACCATGTTTGAATGCTGTTTGTGCAGTAGTAAAAACACTGGATCAGATAACAAGCTTCAAATATTTTATGGAGTAAACTTCAAAGAATGTGTTTCATTATTGTTGTCTCTATGACACTTGTATCTTGACCAATATATTTGTTCTTTTTTGGTATTTTTCTATAGGGTACATAAAACTTAAGCTGGGGGGCAGAAAATACAAATGAGGGGGCAAAGCCCCCTCATGCACCCTCATGGCACTGGTTGTGGATGTATTCTTCCTACTTGTATTTTACTGTTTTTAGACTAACAGGAACAAATTTTTTTAATGTAACAGTGGTTAAGACATTGGACTTCTGATTGGAAGGTTGTGAGTTCAAATTCCAGCACCACCAAGCTACCACTGCTGGGCCCTTGAGCAAGGCCCTTAACCCTTAATTGCTCAGCTGTATAAAATAGATAAATGTAAGTTGCTGCCAAATGCTATAATTGTAAATATAAACGATTTGCATACACTCTGTAATTGGGTTGTGGTTGTAAATAGCCAACAAGTGCAACTCAAGTAAAGTTAGGCACACTCAAAAATAGCCATTTTATTTATAAAATACCAAATAAGTATATTAATTTGTCCCTCAAAGACAGAATTCTCCAGAACCAGTGGGAAAAGTTGGTTTTCAGCAAATCTCCAAGTTCTTCAAGCCCATTTCTCTAAGGACAGCATTAAGATGTGGTTTGGGGTTTCATTACTTAAAATACTGAATCAGCACATTCCTGATCAGATTTGGAACAGCAACAGGTCATAAAACTGTGATTTCAGCAGGGCTAGCTGGTATACATAGGATAGCAAGGAAAAAACTAAATGAAAATAGGGCCATATCGTGAGTTTGATTCACTGCAATGCTACAAACATCCATGGGCAGATGTGGGAGAGTGAAACTTGAGAGACGGCATACTCCATCTCTTGGCAATCACAGTGACACAGGGAGTTTCTCCCTGTGACGTCAGAGCAGCAGACAACCATTAGCCTTATGTGAACAAATTAGCACCAGAATCACTGATCACATCACAGATATTTTGAAATAATGGTTTTATTTTCAAACTTTGAAGGAATCTTATATTTTGTTAAAATTGATGAAGCATTTCAGATCTGCAGAGTATCACAATACTGGGTTAAATCCACTGACTTACTGAAGCAGGTGTTCTCTCTAAATTATCCCTGACACATCTACCTCTGAGCATATTTACACTAGCGAAATTTAGCTCCATCCTAAATCCATCAGCCTGCTTCAGACTGATCTAAATCCATGTCCTCCCCATCTTAAATTCTCACTTTACTTATAATAAGAGCAACTCACTACAAGTGCTAGCTAATTTTCATCCAACTCACACCCAAGTAAGATTCATACGCATCATTAATTAAATCTTTAGTGCAGATTGTGATACTCCATGTCATTTGCTCGTGTCCTTCCATTTGCATGCATAGCTATCTCCTCTGCTTTCCTCCCATGGACCTTAATTATCTTTTCTGCCTTCATCTTCCTCCTTTGCTCTGTCTTCTTCTTTTCTTTGGCTCTTTCTCCTGCAACCAACCACCCCCTCCCACCCCCCTCATCTGCTCCTGCTTCCAATTCTACTCGACTGATGCACTAAGTGCTAATCTTGCAGAAACGAGGTCCAACGTGGCAGCCTTACTCAGCACATCAGGCTCATCAAATCCATGCCTGTTTCCACCCAGGCCAGATTTCGAGCGAGATGCCACTTTGTCAGGCCGGGTCCTCATCTGTCCATCGGCAATAACAAAGGCCAAGATTTGTTTTTATGGCACAATTTTATTTCAAAATTTATTTTCACAATTTTTATTCAGAAGCCACCCTGTAATTTATTCATATTCCACTTCAGCTTATTACTGTTTAAACATCTGTTATTTTGCTTTATGGACTAGCGCCAGGATGCAGCTCAATCTCAGTGCTTAATGCTTTCATCAGAGTGCAGAGCTTTCTTTCCTGCAGCAGCAGCATTAAATGGCTCCCAATTTAACAGTGCTGTCAGGGAATAAAATGAGCTGCTCTTTCTGTCTGTTTCCTCAAGCTCATATTTCTTGCTTGTTTACTCACATCCTTTTTTAATTCCTTTTGTTCAAAAAATGTCATATGCAAAGAAAGAAAGAAAAGCAAAAATCAGGTTTGTGCTGTCTGTCTGAACAAAACCATAGCTATCTAGCCTGCTAAGCAGAAACAAAAATAAGACAAAGTGTTTCTTGGAAATAAATTATAAATGGAAATCTGACAACTAAAATTAATTTGTTAGGCTACTATTGATTGTAGCTGGCATGGGGATTGAAATATGCCTCTCTTACATATTTTTTAAAAAAATTCCCAGATTACTACCTGGTGTATTGATCATTTCATCATCTCCTTTGTGTAAAGTTGATCAGGCTCTTGAATAAATAGTGATATAAAATATTTTTTCTTCCTTATTGCCCACCACTAACAGACAGTCCATTGTACTTATTCTTTTATCTCTCCTCTTCTGTTATCACTGCTTCCTCTGAACATGTAAAGGATTACAAAATAGACTGAAATGTCAAAATGTCAATATATATTGGCTCATGTCTCACAGTCTTCTCTCTCTCTCTCTCTCTCTCTCTCTCTCTCTCTCTCTCTCTCTCTCTCTCTGCCGTATTCTTTCTCAGTTCCACCCCAGGCTCCAGTAATAGAGGGATTGAGGAGTGAAGAGGTGAACGCCGGTACCCATCTCCAGCTGGTCTGTTTGTCATATGGAGGAAACCCTTTGGCTACTCTGCACTGGACTAAGGTGAGATAGAAAAGAGTCATTAGTGACTGCAGTATGGCCTCCAGATGTTAGGTTATTCCTCTTCTTTTCCTCTTGGGTATTTTTCTATGTAGATTTAGAAAGGTTCTTGTTCTAAAAATATACTTCCATTTGGGAAAGGTGTGTTAGATTGGAATATGAAATAAATTCAGTGGAAAGCTATATTCTTGGATAGCACAATCTACAGGGAGGCCATTTCCCCACACCTCTCTATATTTAATAAACTCTGTATATATCACAAAAACCTGTAGCTGTAGATGATTAGCTTAATTATCTGGACTATTGTGTAAGCACTATTAATTTTCAAAGTTACTCCTTTATATATAAGCACACTATCTACAAGACCTTTTTGTAATACTTATCACTTATTAGTTAATGTGTTTGAAATTTATGTGACCCCCCCCCCCACCATATTCTCTTTGTGTTTGTGGGACAGAATGTTATTGAGTCACTACATGTCCATCTTAATTATGGTGGATTACATTACAAACAAATATGGTGGTTAAAATGTTGGAAATATGAGTTTCTTTGCAAAATCTGCCACATCTTTTATTTAACAAAGCACAGCTAAATGGCCATTCCCAAGAACTTTAATTAACTACCATGTTTCACTTGAGTAATGTCTGTGAAAAACTATTTTGACTTAATTTTAAAAGTTTTATTTATACTGGTTGATGGTTTCTTGGTTGTTTAATTGATTTAAAGGCAGGGATACTATATAAATTATATACAAATGTATTTATATAAAATATAAAAATATAATATAAAATAGGTACATTAGGTATATTAGGTACAAACCCTTGCTTAAATGCAGTGTCGAATAAAAGTGAACCACACCTAACTGATTGAGCAGTTCATCAATGCGAGGCCTCGGATATGCGTCAAATTTAGACACCAATCTGACTTCTCTAAAGTCCACACAAAAATAGACTGACCCTCTGGGCACCAAGACTGCTCCAATCACTGTGGGATTCCTCAATTACCTCCATGTCAAGCATAGCCTTGAGTTCATCCTAAACCATATTTTTCTTGTGTTCAGGTAAGCGGTATGGGTGGCTGCATACAACCACACCTGTAGGAGTCTCAGTGTGGTGCTCTCTGAGGTTTGAGTGACCAGGTAGAGGCAAAAACACATCAGAAAATACCTCCTACAATATGGTAACCTATGCTCTCTGGGACAGTGAGAGGTGGTCTCCACAGGGGATTGGTGTGATTTGGGCCACACTTTTTTGACTTACCTCCGGTCCCAGCTCCTTCCTCTTGGAAACCACTTTTGCCAGAGCCACAGGAACCTCCTCTCTCCATGGTTTCAGGATATTGTGGTGGTATATTTGAAGTGAATTGCCTCTATCAGTTTTCCTGACCTCATTGTTGACTTCTCAGACTCGCCGTGTGACTTCAAAGGTTCCTTGCCACCTTGTGAGTAATTTAGTGCTTGACGTGGATAGTAAAACGAGCACTTTATCTCCCAGTGCAAATTCCTGTAGCCGAGTGCTCCTATTATACAGCCAGGACTGACATTCTTGCACCTGTAGCAAATCCTTCTGTGTTTGGTGACTTAAAATGTGGAGTTTTCTCTCAGGTCAAGGTTGTACCGTATTTCATTTTTATTAGAAGAAAGTCCCTCCTCTCAATTTTCTCTAATGATGTCTAAGACACCACAAGGCTTGTGCCCACACAATAATTCAAATGGGGAAAATCCTGTGGAGGCTTGTGGGACCTCTTGTACTGAAAATAATAGGGGTTTGAGCTACTTATCCCAATTCTTAGCATCATCATGAATGAACTTTCGAATCATGTTCTTTGGCATTTGATTAAACTGTTTGACCAGCCCATCCATCTGCAAGTAGTAAACACTGGTACGAATCAATTTAATCCCTAATACTTTGTACAGTTCATGAAGTGTTTTTGACAAACATAGTGCCCTGATCAGTCAGGACCTCTTTTGGGATCCTGACTCGGGACATAACATGGAAGAGTACCTCCACAACACTGCATGCAGAAATGTTGCACTGAGGCACAGCTTCTAGGTATCATGTTGTGTAGTCCACTAGAACTAACACAAAGCAATACCTTTGTGAAGTCCATTCTATTGGCCTAACGAGATCTATAACTAATTATTTTGAAGGGGACCTCAATTAATGGTGAGGGGTGCAATAGCACTTTTGGGGTGGCTGGTGGATTCACCAGCTGACATTCGTGGCATGCTGCACACCACCTGCAAACATTGCCATGAATGTCTGGCCAATAAAATTGACACATGAGCCAGTTCAGTGTTTTGTCCTGTCCTAAATGCCCTGCTATTGGATTTTGAAGAGTCACATGGAGCAGAAGTTCCCTCTGGCTCTTTGGAACCAACAATTGGGTCACCACTTCCTTCTTTTTGAGTGTCCTGCATCACATAATATAACCCATCCTTAATAATGGCAAAGTATGGGTGGGAGAGCACAACATTAGGCTGGAGGTTTTGACCACTGATTACTCTCATTTGGTCAAAATCATGTCTCAGGGTCTCATCATGCGACTGCTCTAATGGGAAATCCCTATAAAAAGTGGAGGAGTGGAGCCCTCCCAACCCTCCATGTCTCCCTGACATGGAGCCAGTGTAGATGGCCCTGGGACTGCCTCTCCAGCTAATGATGTGCACAATCCACACTACACATGGGAATTAGTGGATGGGTGAGGTGAGGATTAACCACCACCTCGATCCTATATATGCCTTTATTCCCTAAATTTAATAATGATGGACACCAGGCGATAATCAAACATCCATGTGTACACACCTCACCTTCACCAATCGTGCATTTCCCAATGTCCCATATCAAATCAGGCTTTGATGTGGTCTGGTTACACCCTGAGTCCACCAGGACTTGATGTGTACTGTCTTGTATGCTCACTGTATGTTCCTGCTTGATCAGGCGAGGCCTGAGGCATGTCACAAGTCCGGATCAGAATTCCTGCTGCCATGAGGGAATGCTGATCCTGGAACTGCTTAGCTTTCCTGCCACACTTGCAAACCTGCCTGGGCTTTGTCCCAATCCTGGTGGGCATGGACGATTCTACCTGTGCACAGAGAGAGGGAGTTAGTGTAGATATCAGAGAGGAAGGAGAAGGGGGTCAGGAAGAATGGAGAGGAATCTGGGTTTGGGGAGTCAGTTTTGGGGGAACTGGCCTCTATTTCTGTGGTGCAGGAATGGGGAAGGGGTGGGGAGAAGAAGGAGAAGGACGAGCGAGAGAGAGAGAGAGAGAGGAAAGGGTTGGGGTGCCTGCCTGCTTCTGGAAATGCTCTCACATAGTCCTTGGCCAGCTGGATCGCCTCCTCGAAAGGAGCCAGGCGGTGGCACTGAACCCATTCTACCATCCCCTCTGGCAACCGAGCTGTCGGGCAAAGGTGAACAAGCAGCTGAACTCACTGAAAATCAGTGAGTGGAAATGCTGACGATGCTGTTCCGGGGTGTGGCCAACCCTTTGCAAGATGACCCGCTTTAAATACTCCAGCATGTTGGTGACAGATAGCTGTTGGGCCGCAAGTTGGGATTCCCTTGACAGTAACAGCAATAAGCGGACTGCCCGTTGTGAGGCTGGCCACCCCCACCCTTTCCATATCATACTCAAATAGCTCCATGAAGGCTTTTGGGTCATCCTGCAGATCCATCTTATCTAACAGGAGGTGGGGCATGGCCACAGCATCCACTGAAGTTGTGACTTCAGTACCTGCCTGCTGTACCAGGCTCCATAGCTCCTGCCTATTCTTTGCCTGTGCCTGGAGAACGAGCTCACCGAGGGCTTGCTGTTGGGTTTGGTGGATGCTGACGAGGGTCTGGATGATCTCGGCAATGGGCAAGGATTCCATGATGGCACTTCTTCCTCAAGATCCCGGGTTTCGGCACCAGTGTGACACTTTAATGGGCTGGAGAAATGATGAAACGGGAGACAGACTTGCGACAACACAAAGGTGTGCTTAATTCGCTCTCTTTTTTCAGCTTTGCATTTAATTGCAGGTCTCACACTGAGACACACACACAGGCACAAACACAGCTCTGTGCTGGTTCTCTTGCACCTCTCTCTCCCTCTCTCTCACTGGCCTTTCCTTGAAAGCACACAAAAGACACACATAAGTAAATTGCTGGTGATTAGACACAGGGGAGCCCCATGAAACATGGCTGCCATGGACTGCAGTTCACAACTTTCACACACACACTTTCACATTCTCAATCACCAGACTTCTAATCTGTCACACCTGTTCACAATCACAGGTCACATCTCTTTATGCTACATCTCAGGTTGGCCAAAACCTTCACTAAACTAGATCGAAACATTACCTACAATCTTGTCTGTATCAGACATGGAGATGTGTGGACAATGGCCTTTAGCACCACCTCTGGCCACTGTGAATACTGAGTAATGTCATATGGGCTTTCTTGTGCCCCCTTGGTGTTCCAAAGTTTGATTAGTGCTGTGCTTTGGGATATGCTATGCAAATTTGTCATACATTGATAACATCTTGATTTACTCCCCTTCCCATGATATCCACATCACTCACATCAGGCTAGTTTTATCACATCTCCTTGAGAATTAACTTTACATCAAGGGTGAAAAATGTGAATTTCATGTGCCCAAGACCTCATTCCTGGAGTATATCATCAGTCAAGAAGGTGCGGCTATGGATGAAGTTAAAGTGTCCACTGTCAAAGAATGGCCCATTCCCAAGATGATCAAGGACCTGCAATGCTTTCTGTGATTTGCATTGCATTTGCATTGCATTTGCAAACAGGAGGTTTATTCGGGGTTTTAGTTACATTGCTACCCCTCTCACAGCCCTCTTCATGAGGGGGCCCAAACACCTGGCTTGGAACCCCACAGCTGATAAAGCTTTTGCCAAGCTCAAAACAGCTTTCACTACAGCTCACATATTAATACATCCTGATCCCCCCAAACCATTCATAGTAGAGGTAGATGCCTCAGAATCAGGTGTGGGAGCTGTGTTATCCAAACATGTTGGAGAAAAACCTTACTCTATCCCATGGGATTCTTGTTTAGGAAACTTTCACCTGTAGAGCAGAATTATGATATCAGAAATTGTGACCTGCTGGCAGTCAAACTTGCCTTAGAGGAGTAGCGACACTGATTAGAGTGAGTTGCACACCTCTTTACGATATTCACAGACCACAAGAACTTTGAGTACTTGAAAACTTGAAAAAGCTTGAACCCGTGCCAAACTTGAAGGGCATTGTTTTTTACTAGATTCAATTTCACTCTTGTAACAGCCAGGCTCCAAAAATGCCAAAGCTGACTCCCTGTCCTGTATTCATCCTGTTAAGCATCATGACCATGAGCTTGAATCCATTTTGCCCCCTTCCTGTTTTGTCCCCTGTCATAACCTGGGACTTCAATAGAGAAATCGCTAATGCACAAGCTCACCAACTACCCACTGCATGTCCCAACCACTCAGAGGGAAATTCATAACCTGGCCTCACACAATGCCAGCCACCGGCCACCCAGGTGTCATGCTTCAAGCCTGTCATCCCTGGACCACTAGTTACTAACACTCCCCCTTCCACTCCACCTGCATCCCTCAACGTGGATGGTCAGCCTGTGTACATCATTCAGTCCATGTTGTCTGTCATGTTGCCACCGGAGTCCATGCTGGATTCAACTTCCCAAAATACACCACAGCCTACAATCACGGCTACACTGAACTCTCATGCCCCAACTCTCATGTGCACTTTTACATTCTCAATCACCAACCTTCATGGCAGAGACTATTTAAGGTCTCCTCATGCACCACACACATTGTGAAGTAATGCTCAGTGTACACTCATCTGAACTTACCAAGCCTTTGTTTCTCGGATTGCTTTTCTGGTTTTGACTTTGTTTACCTGGTTATGGTATCTTTGTTCTTTAACTTTGCCGAGTTGTTTGCTGATCACCTGACCCCTTTATTTGCTCATGACCACAATATTGCTTAATGTTTTGGAGTTCGCTGCTGTTGCCATTAAACATCCTAAACTGCTTTTGCATCTGCCTACTAACTCTTCCTGACAGGAGAAAATGTGAAAAGCTAAACTCTCATTAAACAATGTTGCCAATTGTTAATTGTTAAAATCTTTATATAGTAGTAGCCAAAAATAATTTTGGTTTCTCTTTTTGGTCCTGTATCTGTCCCCATATAATCATTAATTGTTTCCCTGAATGCATTCACCTGTCCCATTAATTGCTTTTCTTGTGTGTAATCATTTGTATTCATGAAGCCATATTGAGCATTTTATCATCTAAGATCTTGTCTTGAATTTTCTTGTTCTGTTTTTGACCTCTGTCTGCATTCTTGGTTATTTTTTATGGATCTCCCGTGTTTAAAGGTGTAATGGTCATTTGTTTTACTACTTTTTACTTGTACAATTAAACTGGAAAATAATGTATGTAGAACATGATTTAAAAAAAATCATTTTTAACCAAGTGTATTATGTGGCTGAGGTAACCCATTTGGAAAACTGTGTTTTGGTCTTGCGTGCGTGCTTGTGTTTACATGGGCATCTTCACTCCGACCCCATCTCAGTTTCAGATCAATAAGTGCCCAGCACAGCCAGATAATTTTCCTTTGAGCAGAAAACCACAATGTGCTTCAAAAAACTTAACAAAAAATGCAGTAAAACCAGAATAACCACTGGCAGAATAACCACTGGCACTTTTCCATGATGGAGTAATTTATTACTGGTAAAGACTATGATGCTGGATGCAAGAATTAGCAACATTGCTTGGGGACAGGTACAATACAATCTGTATAGAGCTTTGAAATGCTTGAATGGCCTGCTTTACGTAATGAATCAAATAAATTTGTAAGGTTTTTTAAATTAAAAAGTAAGGTTTTTTTTTTTAACAAGAAAAACAAGACAGTGCAGGGACTCTTGACTGATCTCATAAAACTGAATTTTGCATGTTTATAGTGTTATAAGCAGCTGGCTTTCTAGCAGGATGGCTGCGTTAGCATGCTAATGCTACTTTAACCACCATACAATTTTGGGGTGCAGCTTTGTGTACATGGGTAGGAATGGCGGGACGGGCTCAATGAGTGAAAAAAAACAAACAAAAAAACAAAAAACAAAAACTTACTAAACTATACCTATTTAAACATTAGAGTCCATGCCTAATGCACATTTAATTCCTGTTTTCTAGTGTTTTCCTGTGGTTTGACCCAGGCTAACATACCACATATATCAGCACAAGTGTATATGTGAAAGGAAATCTGAAATTATTGATTTATGATGCAAAACAATATGCAAAGTAAATCAATATTTCCAGATGCAGGGCATACAGTAGCAAATGAAAATAGCCATCTTCTGTGGCTAATGCTATATACAATGATTTAACCAATAAAATAACTAAATCTTGTGTTGTATGGAATTTATTGTCATGTGAACGTTAAGTTTTAAACACTAAACTTTGAATTTTATTTATATAGTATGCACTTTCATGCCTGCTTTCTGATCTTTCTCTAGAAGTATGCTTCCTCTAATACATTGGCCTCTTGGCTTCATAAGTTTATTTACTTAGATTGATTTTGACATTAGCCATAAGCTAACAGGACAAATGCTTGCTCAATGCAATCCCTAAACTGCCAAATAGACACAGCTGGGCCCTTGAGCAAGGCCCTTAACCGTTAACTGCAAATCTCTATGCCTGAATATGAGTTCTGCTTGGTTCGTATGTCACTTTAGATAAAAGCCAAATTAATAAATAGAAATAGAAAGCTAATAGTGCATTATCTACATCAAAATGTCAGGGCCACAGGCTTAAATGTTCTACAATGACAGCTGTGTATCCTAGTATAGCTTTGTACCCGGATGAGTAAGAATTGCGGTTGGCAATTTATTGTTTCTGAGGCCACGCTATATTCTGTCCTTAGTCAGTGGCTTCTCTCCCATCACTCACCAACACAGCTTACAGACAAACAGTTTGAATGTATAAATAAAGGCAAATACACACACACACACACACACACACACACACACACACACACACAGAGTTCAACCAAGGATGACAGAAAATCCAAGTGAAGAAAAAGGCAATAGAAAAAGAATGCAGTTTTGTGCTCTCAAGGGCCATAATTTGTGCATAGGTTTATGTGTGTGTGTGTGTGTGTGTGTGTATGTTTATATACTAACGAGGACCAAATGTCCCCACGAGAATAGTAAAATCTGACAGTTTTGACCTTGAGGTTTCCTTTTCATTACTGAGATTTAGGTTAGGGTTAAGTTTAGGTGCAGGCATAGCATTAATTTACTGCATTAATAATTATGTCAACGGAAGGTCCTCAGAAGGATCGTAAGACGAACATTATTCGGAAGAAGATGAGATTCTTACTAAGCTGTTTACATGACTACTGAAAATGAATATTCCACTAATATTCCTGTTTACATATAGCCCTGCATACTCCGATTGATTAGTTGGTATGTGTACAGTGCACAGAGCTGACCAAAAACAAGCAAGAGACCGTGTTTTGCAAACTGCCATAAAACCTCCAGTTTAGACGCATATTCTAAATTCACTGTATACATGTCCAAAGAATGCTCCTAAAACCCGAATAATATTGGCATATCCCAAATCTCTTAATGGGAAAATGCTAAATTCCGAATAAGGCCAAATTTGGAATATCCAAACAGAATATGCTGTTTATATGACCTGTATCATATTCTGAATATTGTCATATTTGAAATAATAGTGGAATATTAGTGTGCATGTAAATCTACTGAATGTTATTTACTCCGTCACTGCCTGACTTGCCATCTCTCACACTATATCTCTCTTTTCACAGTTTTTCTCTTTATTTTTCCCCTCATAATTGTTCACTGAGACAACTTCATAAAAGTTTGAAAAACGTAGTGGGTGAAATTGTCATCTGTTTTGTATCTAACATATTATTTGCCAGCCGTAATATGGTTAGACATTTTAGATAGCATTTATTAGCTATTTAACTAGCTAGCTATGTTAGCCAGCGTACTCTTCATGGAGGAATACATCTGTAATTTAGCTGCTTGTTTCATTGCTAACTTTTTCTCACTTCTTTTGCTTATCCAACACACCATTTGCCAGAAGTTGTTCCTTTGGTAAAAATTTAGCAAGCTGACAAGTAGGGGAGAGCGGGGAGACTTGGGACAGGGGAGACCTGGGACAGTTTGTATTCCCATAAATTAATT
>JAOTRR010000056.1:25358866-25369728 GCA_028570945.1 Gogo arcuatus
ACACACACACACACACACACACACACACACACACACAAAATAAATAAATAAATAACATTATAAATTAATAATGCAGCTCCCCATTTCCATGTGTGTGTGTTAGTGTGTGTATTTGCCCCAATATGAACTACATTTGCAAAATCAAACACCCTTATCAATAGCAACTTATATATTATTATTATTATTATTATTATTATTGCTATCAGTGTTGATTTTAGCCTTCTCATCTAATATCACCACTAGCTGCCACTACTAAACAGTAATTATTTAAATGTTTATGTATTGTTTGAAAATGAGTTAACCACAAATTTGAACACTCAGGGACTTTGTTTTCCAGTGGTGTTATTTATTTAATCGATTAATTAATTAAATATCAAAACTCAGATAAATTTGGTTATATAAGATTCTATCTGTCAGCCAATCACCATCCAAGATGAACATAGGATTAAGCAACGTGTTTAAACATATTTTCTTTCCACTCTGACAGAGCCTCTGAAAAAGCCTCAAGCCTCATCTAGACAGCTGGAAAAGAAACTTTGAGCTGTACATGTACATTTGCTCAATTATAGAAAGTAGGGGGGAAAAAACCAGGATTATTCTGTTAAGGTTTGCTTGGAGACTTTTTAAAAGTTTGAAAAGATGTGTTTATGTGGTTCTAATTCACCATTATATGAATGTTGAGGTTTATAAACCTGTGTCAAGTTTAGAAATTAAAATTTAAAGGTAACGTATCTTGTATAGAAGCAACTTCTGAAATTTTTAAAGGGCAACAGATTGCAGTCTAGATTTGGAGAAAACATTCAGAAAAATAAAATTGATTTAAAAGAATATAAACATAATACATATTACAATTTATTAATTATTTACTGAGACTGAGGGAGTGCTTAATAAGAGGCCAGATGCAGCCTTATAAAACCAAACAGTATTTGAGTTTACAGAATAATAATGTCCTATTCATGTTTGGTTAGTGTTCTTTTTCTCTAAAGCATAATTTGAAGTAATGTTGATATACTGTAAATAGAGTACAATCAAACTTACACGAAAACCACACACTTTAGTGTAATTGCAAACTAAACGTGTGTTTCAGTACTGTTTTTAATATGTCTTTGCCAACTTCCCTTCTTGGACATGCATAATGTCTATGTCAGACAATTCAGAGGTTTCATGCTAATTTGTACAGACTGTTTACTTTGACATGATTTGACATAGTAACTACTTCCTTGCTCCTGTTTACATTTAAATTCAGTAATTTTGCTGGTATAATAAAATGATATTGTATCAAATAGCAAGGGGAAGTTGAGGAAGGCTTGTTATACAGTATTGGAACAAAGCCCTAATCTGAAGGTAAACGCATTTCCATACACAGATTTGCAGAAGGGAGAGGAAGAGGAGGGCTGATTTGTGTGGTTTGTTTTTTTCTCGTTACCTTGGACATTTTTTTACCCCCAGTTAAAACAGCGGGCCTGTTTTTTTTTTTTTTTAATGTCGGGTTGTTCTTTGAGGTTTATAGTCATATTGTTCTCTGAGGAAGCTTGGCTTGGCAGTCAGTCAGTCACAGACACTTAATGTAACAACCAGGCATACAGCACAATGTAAATGCTCAATGCTTTAATCCTACTGACAGGTCAAATACAGTAAACAGGAATCGCAGTGATGAGTAGGATTTTAAAAATATGCACAATAGTATAACACGTAACTGAAATCAACTGCTAATTGGGATTTGTGGAGCAAATGTGCAGAACAGCTGTCAATGGCTAGAAGGATGGCAATGCCAATGGAGGTGTGGGCAAGGGCATATTTTGCCGGTGTTTGTTTCTTCCACTATCAGTGTCTATAAGGGTATACTCACTGTCCACTTTATTAGGAACACCTGTACTACTCATTCATGCAATGATCTTATCAGCCTATCACGAGCAGCAGTGCAATGCATAAAATTAGGCAGATGCAGATCAAGAGTTTCAAGTTAATGTTCACGTCATACATCATAATGAGTTATGATACACCGTGGTGAGCAGAAAAACATCTCAAAACACATGAGAGAGCAAAAGACCACATAGGTTCAATCCATGAAATGTTGGCAGTATACATAGCATGATTCAATACACAGGTATGTGGCAATAAACTAGGATATTCCATAATCAAAGTCTAAAACAAAACAAAACAAACAAACAAAAGAACAACAAAAAATGAGGACTTTGCAATATAAAGTTTGGACTTAAGGACACTAAGTTGATACGACTTCACAATAAAACAAAGAAACAACAAGATGCAAGTAGACAATCTAAGTAAGGGCTAAATGGAGAACAGGTGTATACACTTGGAGAACAAACCAATGACAGGACAGGAGTGGAGATGACACAAATGCACATGGATAATGAATAACAAGAACAAGCAGCCTTGTTGGGAACTGCACCAGATGCTGAAAAGAGGAATTTGTAACATCTAGAGTACATCATATCAATCTTATCAATTAGTGAGTTTCACAATCCAGTCATTTGGTCAATGTGCTTTTTCTGTTGATGGGGAGATTTTAAGGAAAGGTTCTGCACTAAAAATAAACTGAAAGCATCATTGAGTCATTTCATTCTTACAGTTCTCATGGCTAAACAATAACTTTAAAAAAATATACAACCATGACTACATAAATGTGGTTCACACTACTAGATCAGAATAGAGCACAACAATAGTGAGTAGTGTGAAAGAGATTTCGGTTGTTAATAGTCTGGAAATGCCTGGTTTGCTTTATTGGTTGAGGTAATTTTCACAATCATTATGTTAGTGGCATTGTATCAGGTTAAAATCTAAGAAGCTAAAATGACACATTCCAGTTTTGCATGAGTGCAAATTTAGTAGGATGATTCCAAAGAAACAAAAATGTTATGGTTGGGGATGGATGGATGGATGGATGGATGGATGGATGGATGGATAGATAGATAGATAGCATTTAAAATTTGTTTTTCACAATATACTTGAAGTATCAAATAATCTGAAATACCTTTTTGGGGTATGGTTTATATTATGCCTTCTACAGACTGTGCGATTTCAGCAATCTTATAAGATCATTACAAATCACACTGTACGACATGGCTCTAATAAACTTGGGTACGACAGGTATGTAGACTGTATGATGGTATATATGAAGGTATGTAGACTGTATGATGATGACACCTATTGAATCGTAGGCTGCGACGCAAGTTAGTATAGAAGAACAAAACGTTATCAGCATGCGCTAGTGGTAAATGTCACCAGCATGCGTAAAAAGAACAAGATGAATTGCGCTCTGGCAATCATTCTTTTTGTGTGTGCGTATAAGCTAGACCTCTGCTGCCACAACTCCACAAGCATTTCTTCTTTATTGCCATCCCAGATTCCTTCATTTCACCTCCATGCTATTTGGGTTTAGCATGCTATGTCGCGTTGATAAATACATCATTTCATGTTGCATTTTTATTGGCTAGTTAGTAGACGTAGGTCGTAGCAGTACACACACTGTGAGATGGTCATCCTAAATTTCTGACACTGTCAGAAAATGATTGCAGGCTACCTTTGGTCGCAAGATCGTGACAATGGCCATCTTTGAACCTCTCTCACAGTACAATGTAGGACCACCGTTCAGGAGCCACGACCAAAGATATTGCCACAATTGTTTCACGATTGTCATCTTTCATCTGGGACAGCCCAAAATCATACAATGTATACCGGGCTTTATTCAGATCTACACCCACTGTCCACTTTGTTAGGAGCACCTGTGCACCTGAACATTTATGCAGTTACCTAATCAGCCAATCATGTGGTAGCAGCGCAATGCAAAAATCATGCAGATATATGTCAAGAGCTTTAGGTAATGTTCACATCAAACATCAGAATAAAAAAAAAAAGCATGATCTCTGTGACTTTGGTCATGGAATGTTTGCTGGTGCCAGATGGGCTGGTTTGACTATTTTAGAAACTGCTGATCTGGGAATTTCACACACAACAGTCTCTAGAGTTTACAAGGAATAGTGCAAAAAACAAAAAACATCCTGCGTGCAAAAACACACAAAAAAAAGACACGCAGACACAAAAAAAGGGTCTGCGTGGTGAAACACCTTGTTGCTAGAGATCAGAGAACAATGACCAGACTGGTCTGAGCTGACAGGAAATCTATAATAACTCAAATAAGCACAAACCGTGGTGAGCAGAAAGGCATCTCAGAGCACACAACAAATCAAAACTTGAGGTGGATGGGCTACAACAGCAGAAGACCAAATCAGGTTTCACTGCTGTGAGCCAAGAACAAGAATCTGAGGCAAACTCATTGAAACTGGACAGCTGAAGACTGGAAAAAGACCAGGATTTTTTTTTCCCTCCTCCGGTCTTCACCTGTCCAGTTTGTGCCCAGATTCTTGTTCTTGGCTGACAGGAGTGTGAACCTGATGCATGATTTTTTGCATTGCACTGCTGACAAATGATTGCTGATTAGATAACTGCATGAATGTACAAGTGTACAGGTGTTCCCAATAAAGTGGACAGGGAATACATTGTATAATCAAAATAATAAGTGTTGCATAAACCAAACAAATGGTAAATTTAACATCTCATTTTAATAGTCAATATACTGCCCATGATTCGTAAAACACAACACTGGTAATTGAAATAAGCAGAACAGACAGCTGTGTTGAGGAGGTTATTATACTGGTGCTTTGCCTTCAGACATTTTTGCAAAATAATGAATGGGAAAAAAACTCCACTCATGTTGAGATGCATTAGATCAGAGAGTGCTTCTGGCTACATAGCATGTTGCTGTTTATATATTACACCTGCCATTATTCATAATTTATTATTCAGTCTGCCTGTTGTTTTTATTCATTACTAAGCGATTGTGTGCATGTCAGTGTGATTGACAGAATTCAAATAGAGTCATATATGGAGCCTGATGTGCCTACTGAGAGATATGCTAATGTGCTAAACTGTCTGCCTGCCAGCCTTATTCAAACCATCCCACTCAGGTGTGTCTATCAGTTTGCTAGGATACATTCAAAAAGCCATTTCTTGACAAAACACAGGCATCAGAATGAGTCGATCTGGTGGCTCATAAATGCAGATAAAATTGTTGTTGTTCTGCTGCTTTAAGCTTCAGTTCAATGCAAACATCCAAAGGGCTTTATTATACAAAACAATCCTTTAAACCAGATTTGTTTGCAGGAGTTAATTAAACAGCACATATTTTGTATGCCATAATTAACATCCTTTTCCAGGACAGAAGCCAAAATTCCAAGCACATGAAGGTTAATATTAGATAAGGATTTTTCCAAGACAGTTCTGGAATTGCATAGTGGAATGAGCCTGTTTAAATATTTATGGATTTAAATGGCCCTCATAACAGAGAATATGAGTGCTTTCTCAATAAAGGCACTAAAAGGAATGTACCAAAAATGGCTTCCAAATTTAATGAACGAGACCTTACAATGGCATCTGGCACTATTTGGTCTCTTGTTACATTTGGTAGGACTAATGGAGAATGCTCTTTGGCTGAAATTGAATTCTGGCAAACATGCCCCTTTAACATGCTTTGATGCGTCTACTTTAAGAAATCAAAGTATACTCAAGATTCAAGCTTTATTGTCAATACGTCCATATACAAATATACAGTGCATTGGAATACTGTTTCTCTCAGGCTCCCCATGGTGTATTTATAGAGAAAATAGAAGATTACAAAATAAGGTATATAAATAACTATCTATAGCTATCTAAGTAGACATTTAGCTTTACCAGGATATTACAACAAGAAAAGACACCAAGCTTCACCAAAACCATGCGAAAATGTTTTTATTTACTTGCTAACGTTGCCTAAGATTTTTACCTGCAGACATAATATTAGGTAAAAACGAAGACAGTTTAACAAATTCGGCTGTAAAAAGAATCAGGTATGATTTGATCAAGTTTTTGGATGGGTGCCATAGTGCAATGGTCATAAGCCTAATTCACTTTTTAAACAGTCTAAATACCAGCTGTTAAATTAAATGGTGCACACAGCTCTACCTTCGCTTACACTGTAGAGCGGATAATGATCAGTCAAGTGAAGAGGGATGATGAGGTTTCTGTTTAAATGGCTAATATTTACCTCAGGAAATTAGACGAGAGAAACTGCCGTGGATGATAACGATTACTCATTTTCCATTGTAAATGGCCATGTTTATTATCTGTACATATTTCAACATTTGAATATTATTTATAGTACAAGTACCAGAGAAGGACCCTTGGAGCCTTCTTCTCTTCAAGTACTTCCCATTCCCGTAGTAATTCCCATTCCAGTTTTGGATGAAAATGAAATGGTTAAATGCTAGAAGTAAAAAGAAAATGCAAAACGAAATGAGATGGTGTTGGCTAAGTAAATACAGCAAAGCTAGCTCATCTGATGGTTAGGACTTCACAAGTTGGACATGTCCTTACATGAGACAGTGGAATAAACCAATCCCATTTTCATTTCCAATTCTTGGAACTTGAAAATACGTCACTGCTTGCAAGCACAAGTTGTGGTCTACCATTATTTGACCTTTGATTTGCAATCACTCATCTTGCAGCTAATTCGTATATTTGCATGTAAAGTGACAGTCATGAGATGCAGAATGTAGGTCAACAAACTAGCTAGCCAAGTTAGGGTATGTTCTTTAAAATAATTAAAATACATCAAAGTGTTTCAATGACAGATTGAGGACAGCGATTCTCTTGTGAATTTGCAGTTCATGACAGAATAAATTGGAAAAATTAGGATTGGCTGATCAGGAATGCTGTTAGCATTGGCTCATCAGCAAGTTTTATGCTGTTTTACATCTGCCTAAGCATTACAGGTTTTCTCAACTGGTCTGTGTGGCAGCAGCGGCGCGGTCAAGCGTCAGTTTGTGAATGGAGAGCGAAGCTGGGGAAGGTGAGTGGTGAAACGATCACACCTGTGTCTAATTGATGTTTTGTGTGTGTGTGTGTGTGTGTGTGAGTCTTTCAGTAACGGCCGAGGGCTGATAAGGGGGAGAGAGCCGAGAGGAAGCAGTTCTCCCAGCTCAAGAGTGTGCTGCTGCAGTGACTCATTGACTCATGCTGAAGAGCAATTCTTTTTCGTGAAAATAAAACCAAAGACCCTAAAAACCCGCCTGTCCTGTGCTTCAGTGTTCTGCATCCATCCCAGAGACCACTACACTAGTGCGGAAACCTGGGACACTGAAAAGAACCACCTACATGGAGTCCTTGCCCTTTAAGGACCTCGTCCATGCCCTTGCCACCACCTAGCAAAACCAGCACCAAGCGCTGCTCATCCTACACCAAGAACAGGAGCAGTGCTTTGAAGCCTTGCTGCAGGCCCAGCAGGAGGATCATCAGGCATTCTGGAAACTGCTTGCATCGGCGGGCACTCCAGCTGCCATGTCTGCGGGCTTACCCCATGTCACTCTGACGAAAATGGGGCAGCGCCATGACCCCGAGGCGTTTCTGGCACTCGTCAAGCAAGCCGCAGAGGTGTGGGGGTGGCCAGTTGAGCTGCGAGCGGCTAACATACTGCCGCTACTGACTGGGGCGACCCAGCTTGCCGCTCAGCAACTCCCCACCGACAACAAGCTGGACTACGCCGACCTGAAGCGAGCTTTTCTGCATTGTGTCGGCCACACCCCAGAGCAACACTAGCAACGCTTCCACGCGCTGACCCTGGAGGAGGTCGGCCGGCTGTTCGCGTTTGGCCAACAGCTCCGGGACATTTGCCGGCGGTTGCTGAGAAAATCATCAATGCAGTGGCACTGGAGCAATTCATTGCTCAGCTGCCAGGAGGGATGGCGGAGTGGGTCCAGTGCCACCACCGAGCGTCGCTGGACCGAGCAATTGTGCTGGCGGAGAACCATCTCGTGGCGGTTCCAGTGGCAGGCGGACATCCTGGCTCTTCTCGCTCTCTCTCTCTCTCTCTACCCCCTCATCCCATCCCCCCATCCCTGCACCATGGAAGTGAGGGCCGACTGCCCCCAGCCTGCTCGCCGAGCCCGTGATGTCCCCCTCCCTCCCTCCCCTTATGTTTCTGTGTCTTCCTCCTCCCAGGTGAGTGATCCCTGAGCCGCCAATGCAGAAATTAAGCCTGGGCTGGTGTGCTGGAGCTGTGGGGAGCCTGAGCACTTCCAGGATCAGTGCCACATGATGAAGGTGGGGGCAGTGGCCCGGATCCCTGATGCACCAGAGACCACCCTCGATTGGGCTGGAGCATATCACATACCGGTGAGTATCCACGGGGATACATATCACATGTTGGTGGAATCAGGCTGTAATAAAACCTCCATCCACCAAAGCTTGATTCAAGGTGAGGCATTGGGAACAGCACGTTTGGTGAAGGTTCTTTGTGTGCACGGGGATGTTCATGAATACCCACTGGTGCCAGTTCGCATCCGATTTTGGGGGATAAAACATAGTGTAGAGGTGGTGGTTAACCCGTGCCTCACCAACCCACTAATTCTGGGAACCGATTGGCCGGGGTTTACGGGTTTAATGGACTGCATATTGGTGGGTGGGTTCTGCAGCAGCATGTCACGGGGGATTCCAATGTAGCATTGTCTGGGTAAGACGTCTCAAGAGCCATCCACATCAGCCCCATGTCATAGCAACATGGAGAGGGGGAAGCGCTCTCCCCTCCCCTCTCTTTGGGAAATTCCCTCAAGGATTTCCCTTTGGAGCAAGCGTGAGATGAGACTCTGCATCGTGCTTTTGACCAAGTGAGAGTAATCGATGGTCAACCCCTCCAGCCAAATGTTACACTCTCCTACCCGTACTTTGCAGTAATTAAAGATAGGTTATACCAAGTGATGCAGGACACTCAAACCGTGAATAAATTCAATTCACGGTTTCTCAATTGTTAGTCCTAAAGAGCCGTAGGGAACTCGTATTCTATGCAGCTCATTATAACCCTATGGCTGGACAACTAGGGCAGCATAAAACACTAGCCTGTCTCATGGCCCATTTCTATTGGCCAGGGATTCGTGGGGATGTCCATAGGTGGTGTGCGACATGCCACGAATGCCAGCTGGTGAATCTGGCAGACACGCCAAAGGTGCCTTTGCACCCTCTTCCTGTAATTGAGACCCCCTTCAAAAGAATTTGGATGAATTTCGTCCAGCCATTAGACCTGTCTGCATGATGGCATTGCTTGATTTTAGTACTGGTGGACTATGCAACGCAATACCCAGAAGCAGTGCCGCTGCGTAACATTTCTGCATGCAGTGTCGCATAGGCACTGTTTAAAATTATTTCCCGAGTTGGGATTCCAACAGAAATCCTGACTGACCAGGACACTATGTTTATGTCACGCACCCTTTGCAAACTCTACAAGTCACTGAGGTTTAAATCTATCCGCACAAGCGTTTATCACCCAGAAACAGATGACTTGGTTGAACGGTTTAACCAAACCCTTAAAAACTTAATTCATAAGTTTGTGAGCAAAGACACACGTAATTGTGATAAATGGCTCGAGCCCCTGTTATTTGCAGTATGAGAGGTTCTACAAGCCTCCACAGGGTTTTCCCCATTCTAATTACTATATGGGAATAAGCCTCGCAGCATCCTAGACGTGAAAATTGGGAGGAGGAACCTTCTAACAGTAAAAGCGAAATTCAATACATTCTCTACCTGCACGCAAAACTCCACACACTCAGCCACTTAACCCAGGAGAATTTGCGGCAGGTGCAAGAATGTCAGGCCCGGCTGTACAACAGGGGTGCGCACCTCTGAGAATTCACACTGGGAGATAAAGTGCTTGTGTTATTACCCATGTCGAGTTCTAAATTACTCGCTAAGTGGCAAGGGCCCTTTGAGGTCACATGGCGAGTTGGGGGCATAGACTATGAGGTGAAGTGAATGGATAGGGGTGGGGCGTGGCAGGTATACCACCTCAACCTGCTTAAATTATGGAACGTGAGGGTCCCTGTGGCATTGGTGTTGGTAGTTCTGGGAAGGGCGGAGCTGGGTCCGGAGGTAAAAACAAAAGTAATCGCTCAACCCCCCCCGGTCCCCTGTGGAAACCACCTCTCGCCATCCCAACTCACGGAGGTTGCCAAGATGCAAGCGGAGTTTTCCAACGTGTTCTCACTCCTTCCCGGCTGCACTCACCTCATAGAACACCACACTGAGATGCTCCCAGGGGTGGTGGTACAGAGCCACCCCTACCGCTTACCCGAACACAAGAAAATTGTGGTTCAGGACAAACTAAAGGCCATGCTCGAGATGGGAATAATCGAGGAATCGCACAGCGACTGGAGCAGCCCACTGGTCTTGGTCCCCAAGACCGACGGGTCGGTCTGGTTCTGTGTGGACTACTGAAAGGTCAATGGGGTGTCTAAATTCGATGCGTACCCAATGCCTCGCATTGATGAGTTGCTCGATCGGTTAGGCGCCACTCGTTTTTACTCAACGCGGGATTTAACAAACAGATATCGGCAGATCCCCTTGACTCCTCTATCCTGAGAGAAAACAACCTTTTCCACCCCGTTCAGCTTATGCCAGTTCATCACCCTTCCGTTCAGGTTATTCGGGGCTCCCGCGACGTTCCAACAGCTCATGGACAAAATCCTCCGGCCGCATGCCATGGACTATCTGGATGATATCATTATATATATCAGTGATTGGCTGTGGCACCTAAAACACCTCAGGGCTGTCCTGGAGTCATTGAGACGTGCGGGGCTCACAGCTAACCTGAAAAAGTGTGCGATTGGGTAGGTGGAAGTATGGTATTTGGACTTCCACTTGGGTCATGGGCAGGTGTGTCCCCAAATTGACAAGACTGCAGCCATTGCGACCTGCCCAAGATCAAAAAGGGGGTGAGACAGTTCCTGGGGCTGGCTGGCTACTATCGTAGGTTTGTG
>JAOTRR010000056.1:25601176-25614104 GCA_028570945.1 Gogo arcuatus
AAAAATACGAGTGGCGTATTTCCCAGTAAAACACTCGTGTCTATATAATAAATTATAGTAGAGTATGGAAATAAGAGGCACAGATCTCAGATATGATAAAATTAAACTTCAGTACACTCCTGTGTTCATCTTGACCTTCCTATCACGCTGTAGGAACTTGGTTAAATTGGGAGAATGTCGTTATTTTTTTTTTTTTTTCCCAAAAAAACAAAAACTCCTTTCACATTTTTGGGGTGAAAATTTTGACTTTCTCAGATCATCACCAAATTCGCCCTGTGCTTTAGGGCAGTGAAGCCTAACATAGGGGTGCACTTAGTTTCATCCTATCACACTCCAAATCTGGGATGTAGTGTAGTGTTATGGTGTAGCATTTCTTTGTTAAGGAAATAGCACTTTTTAAAATCTGTATTATGTGGAGCGCGCGCCCCGTGATTGAGCCGTTATAGAGAAACAATCACGTATTAGAAGGACCACGTTAATTAACTACAGTCTGAGCTGCTGTTAAAGCAGATCCATCAACACCTGCTCACCAATCACAGCCCAGAACCCAACAGCACTGTGCTATACGACTGTACGAAAGAGTAATATCAGTCCTGCTCTGATGGCGTGTCGGATATCAGATACGGGCGGAGCCGTGTTGTTGTTAAAGTTGACGCTGATGAACAGGTTTCAGTCTGTGAGTCAGAGACGTGTCGTGCAGACGTGACGGGCTATTTACACTCATTCTTCACATTTCATTCAGTGTGTCAGTGTGTGAGAAAGAAAGAATGAAAGATCAAAACATTTAAAATGACAGTTAAATATATTAACACCTTTACTTATTTTTACACGTGTGAAATGTTCCAGAACGTTCACATGTTATAAGAGTTGAACAGCTTTAGTATTAGATCCACTAATATAAAATAGCAAATATATTAAATCTTACAACACGGTAAACAAAATATATGAAGAAAGCGTAGCTTGGCATGACTGTGTACGACACACTGCCCAGCAGATTCATTGCACAACGGAAAATAATTCTCTGTAAAATCATTACACATCAGGCCTCTCCAATTACATGGCAGTGTGTTTTTCTCCAGCTTCAGGGAAGCCGAGAGAAAGAAAACAAAAGGAATGCACAGTAAAGGCGGAGCTGTGAAAACCACAACAGAAGAAATCCAACAGAATAACAATGTGGTGAGATCAACGATGTGTGTGTGACCTTCATTTAAGAAAAAAAAAAAACAGAGACATAGCATTCTTAAATACGTGGAGGGTTTAGCATGACGAGTAATTACATTTTTATAAATTGCAGCTTCATAAATGTGCCAGATGTCAATGTAACGTAATATCTGCGAAATATTTTACAGCTACCGGTTAAACCTGTGCTAACATTTTAAGGGGTGGGGCTTTAGTGAGCCGAGGGGGTGTGGCTAAGAAGTCGGCCGAGGTCATGTGGCTGAAGCCTGAAGCTATACGAGTTGTGACAACACGTTAAGTATGAACTTGACGTGTGAATATTTACGCACAGACACGAGTGACTCAGGATTTGTGATTTATAAGTTTACAGGAATGCAGCACCTAAAATGACTGAACTCCAGTTGATTTCTCAATTCCGGTCGCTCTGTGGACGTCATCTCTTCGGCGATTCCTCTGAATCACAACACAACACTGCTAACTTTTCCTCAAACAGTTCACGTTCACAAACGTCCCTTAAAATCAAAGATCTGCTTGAGCTTAGAGAGCAGTCCATGACCCTCAGGACACCTCTGGGTCTCCTGGTTTTTCACTTTCACGGCTCTGCAGGGTTCCTGTCAGCACTCAGATGAAGATTTCCACAGCCTCATCTTCCACACTGTCCAGACCGTTAAATGGGTTCACAGCCTTCTGCTTGCTGCTTTCTGTGAAAAATCAACAGCATGTAGAGTAGATAAGTAAAGGAAACGTCTTTTCTGTAAACACATACCAAAATTTTTATATAGTTGCTTCAAACGATATCGTTGATATGAATACATTTTGGTATAAGAATGACATTGGCTATGCCCAATAATCTGTTAATAACCTGACAGAGCTTGAGCAGAATAAATAAACCTATTGAGGCTGTGTAAGCCTTCGTGTTTGATTATGTTCAACATCTTTCTCACAAATACAGCGTATTACAGCTCCAAATCTATTTAAAATAACTGTGAAAGTGTCATGGGGGTCAAACTAATGATTTGAGTCGGATGGGGAATTTATTTTTATTTTTTTAATATTCGAAAGATATTAGGATTCTGAATATTTCTGTAAAACATGGGGAAAAGCTTTCATAAGCCTCCATTTCCTGCTTTTATCCAAACAGTAGCTTGTAATGTTAGTACCATTAGAAAACGAGTAAGGTTTATATATATAGTATATAGATATCTGTTATAGCAATGGAAAACGTGTGCATTTTAATGTTAATTTTCAACATCAACAGCATCCATGTTCCTGAATTTCAGGTAAATATGAAATTCTGGGCCACTTTACTACGCTCACAATCTCTTCTTCTCGCTCCCCATTTAATAATTACACTTACAGGACGTTTTGTTGCGACGGAAATAATTTAAAACCTGTTAAAAAAAGGCTGAGCAAGAACTTGAGTTTATCTTAGCAAGTATACTGTAAATATCTTCAATATAGATAACTCAAATAATGTCTCTCTATTAGCTTGTTTTTAAATAAATATGAGATTATTAAGCCTAAATTTCAAGCATAAAATTGTCTTCTTCTTTGAGGTTTTAAATTTGGACTTAGTAAATACAGTTAAACACATCACAATCTCATAATGACAAATATTAGATCATTATTCCTTTATTCTAGATCTCTTGACTTGCTAACATATCATTTTTTCGCACCGAATCTGCACTCATACTGAATTTATTTGGATTGGCGAAAATATTTGCATGTAAACGTAGCCATTGCGTAGTACATTTCATTTTTTTTAAAACAATCCATTCCTTTAACACTGTAAATATTTCTTCACATCAGTGAGCTAACATGCTGCTCTCTTCTCTCTCACACACACACACACACACACACACACACACAGTGGTGAATCAGTAACCACTGGAATGCAGCTCGAGTCTAATCGATGTGAACTCTGCTGTGTGACTCTGTGCAGTGATCCATGCAGAGTTCATACTAATCACTAACTCATTCTGTTTTTCCATTCCTCTTTATGTTTGCATGTCCATGTGTGGTGTGCGTGCAAGAGAGAGAGTGTACTGACCCACGCTGCTGGAAAGTTGCCCTGCGGTTGGTGGTGTGTGTGTCGTGGGCTCAGCCCTGCCCCTGACCTTACACACCGCATCAGCAACACGGGACAAACTTGACGTCTGCTCATCTGCGTCACACTTTCCTGGAGCAAAATAAAGAAAAGAACATTTTTAATTTAAATGCCTCTAAAGATAACAGAACAATACTAATAACACAATTTTTACTATGTATTAGCAATATTAGCATTACTACTACTACTACTATTAAATTCTTACCTTTATGGTAGGAGGAGCTTGTGTCAGAGTGGGCCGGGTAATCCGAAGACACACCTTCGCCCTCTTCGTCTTTCTCCTGTTCCTGTTGGAGCCGATAATGAAGAACGCTAATCACGGCATCCTTCTCCATGATCTGCCCACGCAGAGCACGGATCCTGATCAAACACACACCATTCAAGATCACGGTCTTTTTTCACAGACTGGATTTATTATTATTATTATTATTAAATCTGATTAATTCTATACGCAATGGCACATTGGACATTTTGAAATGAAATGAAATGGTACAAAAGTGAAGGATATTTGTAAGCCTGTAAAGCCCCCACATGATGTCGTACCTGTTCTCCACTTCCTGGCTCTGGATCTCAGCACAAGGCAGATCCTCACTGTAGCTGATTTTAGATGAATGACAGGGCGAGCTGCTGTTGATGATGGTGGCGTCTCTGTGAAAATGAAATAAAAACCCAATACATATATTAAGCTCACTGATTCTAATGTACATTTTCATTTATATTGAAAGTGTGACTCTGGGTCTTCACCTCTGAGCTGCAGCGGTGGCTGCTGTATCCATGGCAAACTCCATCATGGTTTTCTCCTCTAGGTATTTCTGCTCCCAGCGCGTCATGTCAGCCTCCAGGGCCAAAATCCGTTCGTCTCGTTCCCTCAGGCGCTCCAGCAGGGCGCTCACGTTCGCTGAGGATGCAGAGACACCTGAGATGGCGGGACACGTTTGGCTCTGCCTCTATTGGAGCAGAATCAGAGAAATCCAGTCATTACTGTACGGCTCACAATATGGGATTTCGCCCAGCTTAAGTGTGTGTACATATTTCACGTACACACCTGTTGGTTCCTGAGCATGCGCAGCTCCACTTCGAGCCGCGTGCGCAGACGAAACTCCAGGCCCTCCCTCTTCTCACAGGTGGCTTGTAACTGAGCCAGCGCCCCTTGCAGATGCTCCACCCACTCCACATAGGCGCTTTTCCTGTGTAGCTCAGCTTGCAAATGCCGGCTGCATTGCTGCGCAGAGCTTGCCTCCTCACGCAGGAGCTGCACCTCCTGTTCCAATCGCGCACACTGCAACTTCTGCTCCTCATCTGAGACACAGACAGAGAGAGAGAGAGAGAGAGAGAGAGACTGCTTACAAGTTCAATACACAACCTTATAAGTGTTTTTAGGAACCAGTGTTCTTCAGTGTCTCCATACAAAAAATGTTACTGGGTATTGTGGTAGTACATGAGTCTGGCCTGTTTCTTCTTAATCCAGCTGGGTTGTTTTTATATTTAAAACTTGTGTAAAGTATTTTATGCACTTTGCTGCATTATTTTATTCAATGCAACTTAAGTGGGAAGTCGGAACTCGGAATTACATCATTTTTCTATGCATGGACGACACGATCATCTTGTTAGCGACTGCAAAAGCTGTGACGAGTGATTTGTATATTTTGCTCCTCGAAACAGTGAGCTGCATAGTCAATGTTATTGATATAACAAGCAAAAATGTCTGCTAAAATAAAGGTAAAGAAGTGACGCCTTGTTTACTGTTCATGCTCTGAGCAGCCATCTTGATCTCGTCTCTTTCTGAACTCAGGGTTGACGAGTTCATAAGGAGCAATTCGGAGTCGAGGGAACAATTTTGTTTGTTTTACTTCTAGTCAGAGGTTACAATCTTTATGTGAAGCAGCAGTTACATAAGAATAAGTAGAGGTAAGAGAAATACAAAAAAAAAATCTATAAATATATAGTAGAACTGTGCATTTAACTGTATGATAGCAGTGAGTAAGTAGATTATAGTGTACTGAGCACTCTGGACTTTGATTATTAGTTAAGCTTGACAAGTTAAGCTTGTACTAGCTGAAATTACTAAAACCAAGCCTTTTACTAGAATGCCATGTTTGTGTTGGAACTTCCTGCTCATATCCAAAGAATTCAGTTGCAAAATATGGGCCATGTCATTTTTTACGCAAGAGGCCAAGGAATGCGAAGGAAAAAAAAAAAAGAGAGAGAGAGAAGCGGCCACCCTCCCTGTGATACACATCCTTGACGTTTTACATTCCTTCATCTGTTTCCCACCATTAAAGAGCCAGTCGGAGTAAAAGGGGAGTCCGGGATAAACAATGCATGATCTGTTCATTACAAAAAAGACGAGGGTCGCTGTGCTGAACTGATCGTTCTACTTTCAGGACAAAGGTCATGCGTGGTGTCTGTGAACCAAATTCCTGAGCTGAAGGCTGCAAACTCGCTTCCTGTTCGAGGTTGAGCGAGTTAACAGAGACGCAGCTTTTCCAAGAATCCTCCCACGGATACGAGGGACTGTTTTAACAGTAACCTCGGATCAATCCTATGGCACGTGATCCGACATTTCTTCAGTTTCTTCACTCACAACTTTATTTCTTACCTGCAATTACTGTCAAAGAAAAGCTAATAACTGTCGTTTCATCTAATCCTGTCATATACGACCTTTTATTAAATGTGTATAGAGACATTATGAAGAAAAAGTTTGGAAGGTAGGAGTAGATTAGAGATCATTGATGCGTCTGGTGAGTGCACGTAGCTCATATTTGCTAATCTAATATTACAATGAAGCTCATAAATCAAGCAACCAATTTTCACACTGATTAGTGCCGCTATTTAATTTGTGTTCAACTGTAGGTTCTAAATTTTGCGTACTAAAAGAATGCTGAACAGGCCACACCCACAAGTTAGACCTGTAACCGTTGCTACTCACCCATAAGAAACAAACTACACAAGACAAATTGTATGCAAACACCACACTACACTGGTTTAAGAGTTTAAACACTGCTGCTTTCTCTACGTAAATACAATATGGTCAGGTTTTTTTGTTTATTTTTTACTCACTCTGCACGCGGAGTTTAGTGATAAGTTGCTCATTGTGTTCAGCAGCTTTCACGTCTTTCACCGCCTGAATGCTGCTGCTCTCTAGACTGTCTGTAAAACAAAAAGCACACAAAAAAACAAACGCATGAGCATAGATACTACCTAGGAATCTGTTTAAAATGAGATATGACTGCAGCAGTGTTTATAAATCAATATTCTATACCTCTCAGGTCCGTGTTAACGTCCTGAAGCCTCTTAATTTCAGCCATCAGCTTGCTCCTGAGCGTCTGCTCTAGTGTTTCTCTCTTCACGCAGCCCTGCATCAAAGTGTCATAGGCCTCGGAGATCCTCTGGATTTCCTGCTCCAGCTGCCAGAGAGAGAGAGAGAGAGAGAGAGAGTAAAATGATAGATTAAATAATAAAATAATGCAGCCAGATCCATCACTTCACTTTTAAAAAGTGATTAAAATATAATCTAATAATAGTCTGATGAGAGTTGATGATTATCAGCACATGACTGTAACAGAGCCAACCCAGCTCTACCTCCTGATCTATAATGCCTGATTATATATGCGTATAATTATATACTCGTGTGTAACATTGATACTCGTTGTAAGTGTCTCTTCCCGTGGCACTGAGTGATACTTTCCTGTCTGAAATCTCTACACACACCTAAGTGTGCTCATATGGAAACAATGAGATATTATTCACCCCAGGTGAGTTTACACAAGGCGGTGCCTCGCTCTATCCCCAGCAATTATCATTCCATTGGCATGAGAGAATGCTAAGCTATGTTGACGCAACCCTGAGAAAAAAAAAGGAAAGGTTTATGGGCACTCTGAGCTAAGCTAAAGTTAAACACGCAGCTGCCGAAGAATTCGGTCACCTGACAGTCGGCCCAGCTGGAGCTACAGCATGCGGTGACATCATCGCTAACATAAAACGCTCAATAACAGAAAGGATGGTTTTTTTCTCCTAAATAAGTACCTTTAGAAGACAGATGATGTTATGCTACCCTCAAAATGTGACACATGACATTATCTCAGATGCCCAAACGCTAACAAATATATTCTAGACAGCCTCTCCCCGCATGCACTAAACAACCGATTATCCTCAGGTTATGACCATCACAGAACGCTTGGAATGTCATCTCTTTAACTCAACAATTAGCATAGCATAGCGCATATTTATTTACCTACGGGTTGCTATGAATTTGTAACACGGGTGTGTGACGATACAAGTAAGCCGATAACAGGGCGGGTCCTATTAATTAACGTGCCATGTGTCACGATAAACTTGTTTGTAATATGCGTATAAAACTCATTATTGGCGAGGGAAAATGATGATTGCACCTTCTGAATTCTGAGAGCCTTTTCTGCGTGACCTTCCAGCTCCTGCTTCAGTCTCTCGTTCTCCTTCATCAGCAGCTCCATTTGTGTTGAGACCTCCCTGCCAGCAGGGGGCGCGCTGCAGAAAACGTGGCGTACTTCCGGGGATGGCACAGGCGGAACGAATCTAAACATAAAGATCGGATCGTTAGATTTTACTTATGCAAAGAAAAGGAAACGGTGATTGTTCAGCTAATTAACACCAAGAGAACCAAAATCTAATGCTAGATCTAATCTGTCCATTCTGAATAAAGTTCTCATATTCTCTTGCAGCCATTTTGAGATTAAATCAGAGTTTTGGAGCCCTAAAGAGATGAATATCAACCCCTCCGTCCTACAATTAGTCACCATGATGTGTTAATTAAATTCAAATTCGTTAATAATTGCTGTAAAATGTCATAACTGTGACAGCAGTGATGTAATCGGCAGTTCATTTGCGTTACCTGGTGTGTTGTGAGTGGAAGGGTGGTGGAGGTTTCAGGTAGAGTGTTTCAAACTCGTGAGTGTGGTCAGACGTGGATGTGTGAGGCTGAAATCCCAGATGATGCTGTCTAACTTGATAGCCAGCTATCTGTGGGTAGCTACAGGAAGAGCTTGTGGAGAGCGACTCCGCGTTAATGTCTTTGCGTAGCAGCGAGAGCTGCATGAGACGCTCGCTGAGCGACCTGGCGTGGCTCGGTTTCAGGTCGTCCTCTGGGTAAATCTGCCTGTCCTGGCACCACTGAGAGGCCATAAGCTGCAAATTCGCTTTGGCCTCCTCGTAAGTTGGCAGCTGCTCATGGTGGTAGGGAAGATAGGTTTCCGAGTGCTGGAAGTCGACGTGGTGCTCTTGGCCCTGTGGTTCCTGACGTTCCTCCTGGGAGAGGCTGTCGGAAGAGGAGCGCGAGCTTCCAGCTCCTCTGTTCACGGCGCTCCGTAGGGCCTGCTGCTGGATGGCCAGGAGGGTGTGAGTGTCCGTGGGGTTTCCGTAACGCAGCTGTTCCTGGATCAGTCGGTGCAGCATCGTGGTTGATACCTCCTCCGTTCGCATTTTGTTTGGGATGAAGGTGAAATATTCCTTTGATCAGTGAAAACTAAAGACCTGAATAGAGACATGGAGGGGATAAGAGTTGAGAAATAGAGTTGTGTAGAAAAAGTGGTTGATATAACAATATGATATTTACAGAATATCGCAATTATTGAAGTTGCAGTACTTTTCAGAGTATCGTATGTCAGAACTTTGATACAAATAATTAACTCCAGTGTTTCTCTCGGTAACATCTACTTTTTTGTGAAGGTGTGTGTGTGTGTGTGTGTGTGTGTGTTTAAAGTCTGAATCTGAACTCACATGAAGCACAGAAAAATGTATAAATGATTGCAAAAAAAAAAAAAAAAAAGAGTATTACAAGGCAGCCAAATGACAAATAAAAACAAACAAGGTTTTGTCTTGTTTCAAGTGCCTTGTCTTTCTTTTGTATTTTAAATTTTATTGTATTTTTCTATTGTATTTAATTTTCATTTGTATTTTTCCTATTTAAATTTTTAAAAAGTTAAAAATATTTTTTAAATATTTAATTTTTTTCTTTTACATTTTTAAACATATTTTAAAGAATAAATAGTGCAAAAACAATAAGGTAGCTGTTTGAAAAAAATAAAAAATGAACAAAAAAATACTTGTCTCGATGTCACGTGACCAAGCTTAACGCATGCTGCATTCCTGAGGTAAAAATTAACCTGTCGCTTAACGCCACAAAAACAACAATGTCGTCTATGTAAAACGATTTATTCCTTATGTTCAGTAATAATTTGTCCTCTTGAGTAACATTCACTTATCGATATCAAGTATAAACATCAAAACATCCTTAAAAATATCGTTAAAATTTCCACTAACATCGAAGTCTCGCGCCTTCCTTTAAGGAAATATTTTGAATAAATTTACCTTAATTATTCTTCTCGCATCAAGTCTGAGGTGCTCTGCTGGCTTTAGAGTGTGTGTAAACAATCCAACAGGTGTGTTTTGAACGTCTCGCTATTATTTATCTCCTGTTTTTTGCACATTATTGAAGAGTAGCGGTGTAACTCGTCCTGTGGTAAACGCGCTGCTCTGCACTTTCTGAGCAGTGAGAGCTGCGCGCGGATCATAAATAGCTAACTAACCGCGCGCGCGGCGGGGGAGAGGAGGTTGGGGGCGTGGTTTTTGTTCATTGCGAATGTGGAATGTGAGGAATGATGAGCGCGCGCGGGTGCGCGCTCTCCCACTGCTTATCTCCCTCAGGGATCGTAATGGAACGGCGCGTGCGCTTAAGCGAGAAATTAATTTGAAAAGAAACCGTTGGTGTCGGTTAGAATGATTATAGTGTAAAGTTAGCTTTCAAGCTAACAGACCTGACTTAAAATAATAATAATAAATAACAACAAATAATGTTAATAATAATTATATGATAATGATGATGACGTATACAATGATGCTTTATGATAATAATAATTAAGATTTATGCGTACAGGACTTACAAAGAGTTAATAAAATATGATTTTTTGTTATTTGTGACAGTATTTTTGCTATAGTTTGGTGACATTTGCATAGTGACTTTGCTAATAAACAGCTGTTTGTGATTAACGACTTCTGATTGTTTTTCACTGAAGATCTCCAAGAAGAAGATCATTCTTTTTTTGTGGTTTATATATATTTTCTTAAAGTTTTCAAATGTTTAAAATAGTACAGAAGATAACAAATATGTAAATGTGTGTAACACAGGAATTCATTTATTTACAAAACAAAAAAACCTAATTTTATTTACAGAACAGTTTACTATAACTGTACAAGTTGCGATCAGAAAGTTCTGAGACTGTTCCTGTTGCGAACGAACGGAGCGCAGCAGGGTCAGGAGCGTGCAGTAACTCTCTACACATGTAAACACATGTAACACAGGCCCTGATGTGGACAGCGTAACGTCACACGGTATACCGACTCAGGAGAGGTACTGCTCACTCCTGCTTCACGCGCATGAACGTGCCAGGACCATTACAACCGATTATCTGATTACTGGCTGAAGTCATGTTCAAATACTTTCTTCTGCTTCTGATAAATCAGCTGGTAGATTTCGAGTTGGGCTTCCACGTGCTCATGGCCCGGACGTTTTGCCAGCATGTCCGCTACCATTGTACCAAAGTGGCGGTACTCTTCCCTCTGATTGTCTTTGGCTTTAACAATTTGATGGAGGACAGCATCCTCAATGGGTGTGGGATGGAATTTGCTTCTCTGGGATGTGGTGGGGGAAAACAGGACATGTGTGGGTGCTGTCTGTGGAAGATGTACTGAGTGGTGACTGCGGCACTGCTGTGGGTGGTGGTGGTGGAGTGGAGCTCCCTGGGGAAGTGGAGGAGTCTTGTGCATCACCAGCGTCGGTTGTTTCCAGCAGCAGCATGACTGCGTAACTGCCTTCTTCTGCCTGCAATACACTGATATGTTTGTCAGCTATGTGAAGTCCTACTAGATACTATCACACTAATCTGTTCATTATGTCTGCCTGAAGTCATTTAGGACAGCAACATAAATGTTCATTTCATGTTCAGATAAATGAAGAGTACTTTTTTTAAACAATAATGCTATATAATCAGGTAGTCTTACACAGTTACAGGCTATATAATCACATATAATTATATAGTACAAGAAGATTCAAGAAGATACAAGAAGATGTTTTCCGGGCTTTTGCAACTGACAAAGCAGCTCTTCTTCTTGTTGTATGGATGTTGTCATTTTGATGTAGACGCAGATCTACTGCACATGCGGACGCCAAGCAGACTAGAAAGTAGCATCATAATGGAACACTGCATACAAATTTCCTTTCTGCAGAGTGACCTGGAGAAACCTCATTAATATTAATCCAATTCATCCAATTTGTTGTTTTTGTTTTGAAATCATGTGACCACTACTCTGCTAGCTCTCTGTCCACAAATTCACTGTTAGTGATCCCTTCAAAACCCATCTCTAACTTTTTCTTTATCTATGTGTCATTCTTGGAAGCTTTAAACAAGATATGCCTTATTTTATCTTTCCTTCATGGCTGCACATGAGATGGCTGAGGCCGGTTCCTGTCCATTACAATGGAATAACCAAACGGAAATGGAATGGGTCGGTCCAAAGAATTTAAAATATAGATACTTTGACGAAATACCTTCAATTTCATGTTACAATTAAAGATCAATGGTCTAGGATGTCGCTGAACTGTTGCGGATTGTTTTTGGAATATCGCTTGCATAGAAAATGGTGACTTGCTACTTGGCGCAGAGGATTCTGGGAAGGGTGAGCCAGCCCCTTTAAGCAAGAAATGAATTTGAAAAGGAAAAAATAGCCATTGGTGTTGGTTAGAAAGATTATAATGTAAAGTTAGCCTACAAGCTAACAGGCTTGGATTTTAAAAAATAAAATAAAACGATGATGATGATGATGATGATGATGATGATGAAACAAAAAGATTTTTCAAACAACAAGTAGGACACAAAGGGAAATGACATTAACGGACATTAAAAGTAGATAAGTAGTAAATGGAAAACAAATACATTCAAGCAAAGCCATTCGGTACACCTTCGTATTTTAGAGTTATGTTATGTAGAGTTTGTTCTGTAAAAACTGTCAAAATCTGGACATTTATTACTCCTTATTTATTAAATGTTTACATGTCAGAGTGCAGATTATGTGCAACTTGGTACAGAATATAACCAGATACACTCAGGTTATAAGTGTGCTGAAATGTCATTGTGCAAAGTTGGACTGAGCAAAATTCTTAATGTTTATCCTCCAAGAAATCAGACACTCATACAGAGTGGCTTACAGAAGTGCTTTGTACTCAAACATTTCCTCATGGTAGTTCAGTAGATCAGAGACCAAGAATATAATCAAGATAAAGCCTTGATATGGAGGGAAAGAAAGTAAAAACACAACGGTTTTAAAATAGATTTTTATGGAGCCAGTTACAGTGTAAAACTAACCAGATTTGACTTAATGCCTAAAAAAAGATATTACTTCAAGCTAAGGCTGGGCAATATGACTTTATATCGATACATTGATAAATACGTACATATATGATGTTACACGGTGGCGTGAAGATATGAAGTTTATCTTCAAGTGGTGAATATATTCACGAGTGAGCGAAACAAACAAGTGAAAATATTTTCAACACAAGAAGATAAACTTCATATCTTCACGCCACCATGTAATATTCTTTTTATTATATAG
>JAOTRR010000056.1:25701302-25716338 GCA_028570945.1 Gogo arcuatus
CTAAGCGAGGCTCGTTAAGCCTTTGTTTTATGGCGTTAACACGTATTGTTAACTTTACTGCGGACTTGATTACTTATTGTTTGTCTCTGGGGGGAAGAGGAGCGCATGGCTCAGTGATGTTTTTTTGAAGACTCTGACTCATTGTCATTAAAGGCGGGAGACACGAACTTACTTCATTATATGCGAAAGTTTGTAGTAAAAGAGTTTGTTATAGCGGGGTTGCAGTGTACTAATAAAAATAAATTCCACACAAGTTGTGCTGCAGTTACACAATTTACACAATTTACATGTTTTACATTCCACAAAGTTGGCTGACTGTCACAGGACCCACGCCATGTTTTCTAATCAGATGTTGGTTTAGAAATAAAGGAGTTTACTTTCTTTTCAGACGGGTACGAGAAGACGAGGACGGTTCTCACCTCTCTAAGGGCCTGAAAGCTCCGGTGCTGAACAAGTTCCGGATGGAGCGTGACGCAGGAAGCTTGGCGTCTCTCGAGTAAAACACCATGCAGAAGTCTTTGGTGATGACCGTTGGCTGGGTGCAGTTCTCCATCTGAAGGGTTTGAATAAAATGATCTCCAAATTCTTCAGCAGCTCGAGAGAAGAAAACTCAGTACGAAAGGAAAACATGTAGACTATTAAAGGAGTGATCTGTCCTTAAAGGCGAGCATTAACAAGCGAGTTTATTTTACATTTACAGTTTGTGAACATTGTCTTTAATCCTGATGCTCACTGTAAATGTCACTGCAATTATCTGGCTAAATTTAACAACTAATGTGTATTTTTTTTTTAAAATCTCTAAATCTATAATGACATGATTCTGGAAACTAAATAGGAAATTATTACAGCTAATCACGTTGCAATACGCAATTTATTATTAGTGTGTGGTCAAAATGTAAAAAGTCACTGCAGCTGATCATCTCATTAGAAAATCTGTGTTAAACTGTGAGTGTGATGTGTTATTGCATCATAAAATACAGCAGGCAATCAGGTTGCAGTATGTAAATTATTATTGTTGTTGTTATTATAATCCTTTCAGAAGAAATTTAAGTGTGCAGTGTGTTAAAATACAAAAAAAAAGTCACCCGAGATGATTAGAAAATCTGTGTTAATATCGAATTTGACGTGTTATTGCATCATTAAATATAACAGCCAATCAAGTCACAGTATGCAAATTACATGGTTGTTGGTTGTGTTGTCAGATATTGTACTGGGCGATATGATGACATGATGTGGATATTGATATGAGATTGTGATATAATACACTTCATCATCTAAGTCTTTATCATCAGGTGTGTGTGCTGTAATAATTCTGTGGAAAGTAACTGATTGAACATTAAAACTGATGTTTTTAAAATTTTTCTACAGAAGCATATTGATGCCACGCCAGAAAAAGAAAAATGGATCAGTATCACGTTATAACGTGAAAAGTGTATTGTTAAAACAAGATATTTTTACATTATTATGACTTACAAACGTACCACTCATCACGTTATAACAAGAAGCGTAACACCGTTTCCTTATTCAAACATGAGTTTCACCTTATAGCATAACGATATAAATTATCACGTTATAACGTGAAACGTTTCACATTATAACAAGATATGAATGTTTTATTTTATAACAATAATTTATTAGGTTATAGCACGATGAATAGTTACGAGAAAAGTTTCTTGTTATAACGTGATGAGTGATGAGTTTGTATGTCGTAATAATGTGAAAATATCTTGTTATAACAATGAACTTTTCATGTTATAACGTGATACTGATCCGTTTTTCTTTTCCTGGTGTGGCAGCGATACACTTCCATAATTTCCCCATTTTTCTGTGTGAAACATTTTAATTTCTATAACTTCTAAATACAAATCTCTAAACCTATGTTGGTCCTTGGTGTTGTGTTTTTAACAAAATTATGTATCAAAGATTTTAAAAATTTCATCATATGATATTTTTGCTACATCACCCACCACACAGTAATCACACAGTAGAGCTAGTTATATTGCTAGCTAACGTGCTGTAGCTATAACCACAGTTTTTCTGACATTGTTTCCCAGAATGCTAAAGCACACATAAGAAACGTTCTACATTTACATTTCTGCCTAAAGCTGGCAGTGAAAATGTTATGGCTGCACTTGAAACTGCACTTGAAGAGAAGTGTGTTTTACCGCGAGGTACGCTGAGAGTGTGATGTAGATTTTCTCTCCATACGGCGTGACCCGGTTCAGGAGCAGGGAGTTGTGCATGGAGCTGTCCCACGCCGCCTCGAACCGATAAAAAGTCCTGCAGGCCGTCACACCAGGAAAGAAGAATGATTGAAAATTCGTAAATGAGACCCTCGTGGTCTTGTTGTGTAAACATGTTCTAATTAAACTTTCACATCACAATTACCTAATTATCACAATGCTGAGAAAACATTACTACAATAATAATATGCCAGGAATAAAAGTAAAAATGAATAGTTATGCTGCGTTTCACTGCACACGACCTGTGGATACAATGTCAATACACGTTGCCCCCTAGTGGCCGCCATATTGTGTTTGGTGTTGGTAACTTTGGCAGCAACTTTTTGAGCAGATGTTAGCAACTGTCCAGTCTTGATACGGATCAACTGTCTTGATCTCGCATCACAGCGTCTTCAGAAAATTTTCTTCAACACCTTTTGATAATCATGATGATACTACGATATCTGATGGTCATGAATATGCAAATTAGAATATGCAAATCTGGTGACTTCTACTTACTTTTCAAGCTCAAAACGTATCTAACGCTAGCTACAGAAATGTATTCAAACCTTTAACCTACATAACCCTACATAAAAATGTTGACAATTTACACCTCATGCATATTTCCGACTGATATAAAATACACGTAGTTAGCCAGCTAGCTAGTTGTAGAGAACGAAAGCTATTATCCACAGCTGTAATGCTAACTAGCTAACATCAGCTAGCTAAAAGAAAAAAAGAACATTCTGAAGAACGTATTACTGTACTTGGCTTGATTATTAAGTAAATATGGAATTATAAAAACAAAACTTAACATTTTTTCATATTTTCGATTGAAACTTCCACTCACATGTTCGCCTAATCGCACAAGTAATTTTTCATCACATCCACAGTGTCAAGCAAAATAAAAACTGAGCTCTGGAAACATGATGAACATCAAATCTGTGCAAAATAAGAGACAGATATACATGCAGTACTGTGTGTCCTGGTGTAGCTGGTTATCAGCACATGCCTAGAATTACAGCATGCCAGTGCAAAGAAAAGAAAAAAATAAAGAAAATACCTATGGTCAAATCCCAAGGAAACGCTAAGAGGATGTACAGCAAGAGAAAAGTTAGACAGTTAGATTACAGTGAAACTCAGTTACGTTTATCTTTATCTTTACATTATTGTTTATTTAGCAGTCAGGTTGGTAAAGGCGTGATAAAGTCACCTTAAACTTCATAAAATGTGTTTGTTGTGATTAAAATCCGTTCAAAATGAATTTGAGTGTACAATACAGACTTAGTGTTTAATGTGTGAAGTGTCAAGTGTTATTACATCATAAAACACAACATCCAATCAGGTTGCAATATGCAAATTACAAAGGACAAATTACAGGCTTATACTTGATTATTTGTTTTTCTCAGTTCCAAGTACAATGTCATCAGTATATAAAAACTCACAACGGTTTATCAGGCAATGGGCGTGGCCACATTTTCAAATTTGCATATCTTTTTCAATTCTTTGTAATCATAGAATCTGCAGACATGCCAGCATTGCTAACAAGGAAATCCTAGCAGGAAACCCAAACTTTACCATAAAAACGTTAGAGTATGTAAAGTTACTTTTATTTGTCAGGGACCATGAACAAAAAATAAAAAACAAACATCTCGAATGAGAAAAGATGCTTTGCTGCAGAGTTAGCATTTAGCTAATGTTGATCTGCAGTCACCAGGCCGTTGCGGTGGACGAGACGAGACGAGAAGAGACGTCTAATTTACTTTTTTCAGCTGTGTGCCAAGCAACAAGTCGAGAAGTCCAGTGTGAGATAATAATCAGTGTCTCCTACAGACACTACAGTCTCGCCTGCTTGCGTTCTACTGGCTCACAAAACCCGAGGCTCAGGAATTCACAGGCCAGAGCTCACTGAGATAAAAAGCAGCGTGAAGTGAAAGTAACCACTATCAGTCCTTTCCCCTTCAGTCAATCAGTTTTAACTCAAGGTGAATTTTAATTAGTAATTGTTTTTTTAGTTTGTCTCCTGTGTCGCCGTAGCAATGGGTCAAAAAATCAGAAATGAATAACGAATAAACCATAAATGTTGGCACTTCAGTAAAGGGATACATGCTTCTGTGCTTTATTATCTATATTTCTATATTTCTGTATTTCTAATGTCTAAGCATTTTTCTATTTAACATAGAAAAAGATTTTTAAAAGTTTTGAAAGATTTTTTTTTGTAGTTTTGAGTAAATGTGTGTGTGTGTGTGTGTGTGTGTGTGTGTGTGTGTGTGTGTGTACCTGTCATCATAAGAAGGTTTCATGTAGCTGGAAGAGAGGATGTTGAGGGACAGGATGTTGGGGTCGATGATGGTCTCGTCAGCTTCAGGAGTGTTACGGATTCGACCTGAAGGGAAAAAAACGAAGCGTAATTTAAAAACTAGTTTTGTTGGGAAAAAATTGCTGAGTCTAACAGAAGTTAAGATGAGATTAAGTGATGACATAAAGATAATTAAATATATAAAAATAAATAAATAAATCTTTCAGTAAATCAGTATTTCAGCAGAAAGTCCTGAGATTTATATCAATACCTATAAATGCAAATGAACCCAAAAATATTGAAAACAAGATGAAAGATGAAAGATGTTCCTGCAGGCTGTGGATAATACGGAGTGTGTTTCTGATTATTAAATTAATTTCATTTTTTGGCAGTTGTTTGTTACAGCAGGAACGTTTTCCTCTCTGATGAAGAGAAAGTAGAAGTGAAGCTGCTTTAGTGATTAAAACTCACCGATAACAAGCTCCTTCACTTCCTTCCATTCGATGTCATTTCCTGTTTCGTGAGCTATAGTCACTCTGATTCTCCTCTGGATCCCCTGTAGAAAAAGAATATTATTTGTATATATATGTATATATAATTTAAATATGTGGACAATGATGAATGAAAAAAATCAAATCCATGTTTTTCAGAGAATTTTGAACAGAATGTTGTGTAATAGATTTTTTTAAAACTTTCTTTTCATATTTATTATATTTTTAAATGTTGTTTTTTTCCTTTTCAACATTTTAATCTATATTTGTGTAAATATTTGTCTTTTTTATGATATAATTTTTCTTTTACCTGATTGTATTACACGTATAAAGTTGCTCTGTAAACTTTTTAAATTGATTAAATGTAATATAGTAATTAATTATTTTATTTAATCATTTCATTTATTAATGAGTTTAATACAGCTGTTATTTATTATTATTATTATTATTATTATTATTATTAGACAGAAACTGTGTGTGTGTGTGTGTGTGTGTGTGTTAAGTGGACCTGGTGCAGCAGGAAGGTTCCGTGGCAGGGCATTCCCACTCTGTGATCCACCACGGCCGGGATATAACTGAGAAACAGGAAAATAATCAGATGAATAGATGCACAGTGTGATAAAGAGTCAGAAAGCTGTTAAAGTGTGACTGTGACACTCACTCGCCGTTAGCCTCCAGTTCACAGATCTCAAAGAACACCATCAGGTCGTATTTACAGTGACACGGACCTGCTGAGGAGCGAGCCATCACACTCAGCTTCGTCGCTGGAACTGAGAGAGAAAACACAGAGCACACAGCTTTAATAGTCACAACGACCAAGAGGAGGAGGAGGAGGAAGAAGAAGAAGAAGAAGAAGAAGAACAGAAGTAGAAGAAAAAAAGGAGAAGAAGAAGAAGAAGAAGGAGAAGAAGAAGAAGAGAATAAAAAGTACAAAGGAAGGAGAAGAAGAAGAACAGAAGAAGAGGAAAAGGAAGAAGAAGAACATAAGAAGAAGAGGAAAAGCTTGTGTGTGTGTGTGTAAGACTTGCCTGGTTTGGATAAAGGCATGACACGAGGGAACTGACGTCTCGATGGACGCAGAGGACTGAAAACACACACACACGCATTATTATTATTATTATTTAATCATTCGTCTGATTTTCTCCCTGAACTGGTCTTGCCCAAGTCCCACCCACCAGCCGTAAGTCACATGAAGGCAGTGAAGCGAATCTCCTCGAGCTGCTGCTCACACTGCGTCACGTCTGCCCTCTTCCTCATACCTGAGCTCACAGACACCCACGATTGGTCAGTGTGAGAGGAGAGAGCATATGCCCCTCCCACCCAGACAGCACAGCCAGCTTTGCTCTTTTAGACTCTGGGACACGGTTGTCCATGACATTGTCATCGGGATTCAAACTCACGATCTCCGGATTACATCTCACACACAGATGGCTGCTGTATAAAAGTGTGTGAAATGCTGACGAGAGAACGTTCTGCACACAATGGGTTCTCACCTGATGAGGTCTTTACACAGAGGAGGGAACGGCTGTTTCTGATAATGTCCAAACACCTCGAACACGATGGGCTGAGTCTTAATGTACTCCACAAACGACTTCGTCACGTCCACCGTGATCTGCAGCAAGAGCCGCACAAATCAATCAGTATACCAATATATACATAAAATACACACTGATACTTTGCAAATGATATAGTAATGTGAAGAAGAAGAAAAAATACAATGACAATGTTCCAAGATACACAATGAATAAATAAAAATAAATAAACACACTGACGTTCTGGACGTGATAGAAGCCCAGCGGCGGCCCTCGGCCCGTGTTCTTCAGCGGCTCTGTGGAAAACGCCTCATCATGCCGGTGGATGAAGCTGGAAATGTAAAGAACATACGGATTTATTTAAATGAACTTATTATTATTATTACTGTTATTATTAAAGAGTGTGAACTCACTTGAACTGGCAGAAGATGTCGGCGTACTCGGCAGAGATGCTGGACGCCTGCAGGACGGTGACCCTGAAGGTGAAGCTGCTTCCAATCTTCAGGTGTGAAAGTGTTTGTTCCTCTATGGCGTCCCCTACACCCTCCACACCTTCCTTCTGAGGACTGCCAGGAACATCAGGGCTGACTGAGGAGAAGAAACACCACAATCAGGACGCAGGTTGGAATCGCAGTGAGGATTTAATACTGAAATTCTGCACAGCCGTATTCAGACGTCAGGCGTAACTACAGACTCAGGAGCAGTATTAAGTCCAGTGTCACTGTGTGACAGTTGGAGGACATGGACGATTACTTTTTATGGATAAAATGATGAATAAACTTAAAAGTTTCTCTGTAAGCGGAGCAGATGAGTGATCGGTCAGCTTATCCTTCAAAGCATGGACACATTTTCTTTACAGGAGAGTGCGTTAAATTAACGCAAACATTAGTATTGTTTTAGTAATTCAACAACTACTCAAGAAACTTCTGTCAACCTCAGAAGTGTGAGTTACACCCAGGTGTAAATCAACTACGGAAATCGACTTAATCAGGTACATAACCCGACTCTGAATGCGAGGAACTTTCCCAACATAAATATTAACGTAACTTCTGGGCTTATATCCTTGGCGCAATCTCAGACTCCGAATGAAACCTGTAGCTACAGATTTTCCTTATTTATTATCTACATTAGCCTTGTAGATCCAGTCAACACTGTTGATGTTTCCTTTAATCTAACGTCAGGCCATGTCTCACGCACTTGCGCAGGTGTTGTTGTTGACCTCATCCGCTGAGAGACTCGTTTCAGTGTTTTGTCCTTCTCCCTCTACGATGCGTAGTTCCTCCTGAGACGTGTTAGAGTGCGACATTCCGCCTGAACATGACTCTGTCTGAAACTGAACACAGTCAAAACAGTCCAGTGTCACTAGAGTAAAAAAAGTTAAACAGTTAACAGGTTAAAATGTTGTAATCATGATATTGAGAAAGTAAAGTATAGCAGACCTTCTCAAACTGCTGATCCTCAAATGAGATCTTAGCCGTTCCTGACTGTCTGACACCCGAGCCGTAATCTGGAGCTTCTTCATCCGCTGTGAGGAGAAAGAACAAGGCACTGACCTCCACACTTACACTGACCTCCACTTCTGTTACTGTAATAAGACTGCTTGTGTTTATTTGAGGGAATATTTAAGGGTAATATCAGGATTGGAGGAGGGGCCAGGTCTATTTAAGCTGATTTGTAAATTTTGGGGAGGGGCCAGTGCTATTTGGTGTGCTTTGTAAATTTGGAGGAGGGGCCAGGCTATTTAGATGTGTTGTAAATTTGGGGGGAGGGGCTAGTCCTATTTAGATGTGTTGTAAATTTGGGGAAGGGCCAGTCCTATTTAGGTGAGTTGTAAAGTTGGGGGAGGGGCCAGGACTATTTAAGGTGATTTGTACATTTTTAGGAGGGGCCAGGCTTATTTAGGTGAGTTGTAAATTTGTGGGAGTGGCCAGGCCTATTTAAGGTGATTTGTACATTTTTGGGAGGGGCCAGGGTTTATTAGGCGAGTTGTAAAGTTGGGGGTGGAGTCAGATCTATTTAAGGTGATTTTCACATTTGTGGGAGAGGCCAGGCCTATTTAGGTGAGTTGTAAATTTGGGGGAGGAGTTAGACTTATTTAAAATTAGAGATTCATCATTCTTTTTTCATTATTATTAATTCACTTTTGTACGTTTGTTTTTCTTTTTTATTTCTATTGTGCTTACAAACAATAAAGAAAAAAGTAAAAACACATTTTTAGCAGCTACGGATTTTTATGGCTTCTGCTGATTTTTTGTATTCCCTCACTAACACCACATTCAGCACTAAAAACTACTGAATTAAACAAAAAAGTGCACTGCATATGGACTCATTCGTGCACCTACATGCTATATCAAATAGTTCTAATGACCAAATATGGTATGTATGTGAATTAAATCTAAATATAAATGTAGAAATGAGGTGATTGTACCTGAGACAGCCTGCACGGCGACCCGGAGGAAACCCTTCACCTCACCTTTCTCACTCACTATCGCAACACGGTGCACCAGAGGGACGGGATACAGCAGGTTACTCAGGTACACAAATGCCCTGCGGTGGATGAGAGAAAGAGCGCAAGAGAAGACCAGTTAGAAGAGAAAAGAACAAGTGTAGGGTGAAAACAGAATCAGTCATTTTTATTTCTGAAGATTGACGCAGCCACACCGCCACTGCACACAACAACACGACACTGACACACAAAAAAGCAACCAAACAGGAAGCTGCTCCGGCGAAAAACCAAACAAAACGTCTGCTGCTCGTCTCTTAATACCCAGTGAGCCCCCCACCGCTCCCAATAAAAAAAAAAGGAAAGGAGATTCAATAGCAAGGCTCAGTCAGTTCAGAATTGGATTGAATAGATGCTTACTTTTATTTGCAGGTTACCCTCATAAAACCTTCATAACACATGCATAAACACTGAATAACACATTTATAGAATAATAGTCATACCTGGGGGCGTGTTTGAACCTCCCTTGAGATATTTTATGACACTTTCAAATTGCAATTTTCAGATTATTCATTGTTTTGCAGAGTAACTGAGCTATAATGATGTTCATAAGAGGTCAACGAAGGCATCATTACGATTCCTCCATATTCACCCAGACATCAAACAGACATGTCCATTAGTTTGTTTCATCATATTTTATTGGCTACCAGCTGAGAAACAGAATTAACCAGTCAGGATCATACATTTTTCTCATTTCTCTTTGAAAGCTGCTATACTGTCTAATATTGCTAGCTAGTTAGCGTTGTACTTGTAAATGGACATAAACAAATAATTATGTATTTGTAGCAACACTACTGATATTGCTAGCTAGTTAGCGTTGTACTTGTAAATGGAGGTAAACAAATAATTACACTATTTGTAGCAACACTACTGTTTAATAGTGCTAGCTAGTTAACAACACTGTACAGGAGTGTTGCTAAAAGCAGCAAAGTAATTAGCTGAACTCCTTACAAACTACTTGATTTACTCTGCCAGCTTTACCACATTTTGCAGTAGCAAGCTGGTGAAGTTTCTGAGGAGTTAAAATATTTCAGTTTGAGTAGCGACCACAGTTTTAGTTTCTTTATTTCCACATGAATTTCTGCATCTTGATTTTCGATTTGAAAAAGAACCTGTTTCTTATGAACAACAGGTCAATTACTTGTTATTTGTTGTGCTATTTGTAATGACATTTAATTGAAGGAGAGCTTAGCTAGCTATTTTAAAGCAAGCTAGTTAGCATATCACGTTATCTGGCTAGTCAGTTACAGTCTGTACTGTATCTGACAAAACCTCGCTTTGAAACGGCTTGATTGGAACACATTGGATTGGAGAATAAGGAATAATGAGGCCTACTGCATGTGATGAACATATAAGGAACAAAAATGTGTCAATAAAATCAAGAGAAAACAAAATAGAGAGTGTAGCTAGCAGAGTTGAAGTTAGCATTGTGTGATACAAAATGTATTCAAATAAATATGAAAGTACTGTAGTGTTGAACTATTATTAAATATACAATTACTATAAAAATATATAGCTATTCAAGTTATAACATTGTTATGAAACATCACTGAAAGTAATAAAGAGAGCTATATTTAAAAAAACACATCCATGCTAGTTCAGTGTAAATTAGCCATTTTTTACATCAGTGCATGTCTATTTTCTCTCTTGGATATTCTTTAAATATATAAATAAATAAGTAAATAAATAAACAGCTGTTTAATTAAATACATATTTTCATATATATGCATACATTTGTATAAATTGTCTATAAATGTTATTCAATGCTTATGCATGTCTTATGAAGTCATTATGTATAAAAACTTTATATCTTGACTAAAGGTTACATTCACTTTACGTCAGGCTGCAGTCCTCTTTTTTTTAAATTTAGAAAGTATTTATCATCGATACTTCCTGCTTAATACAAATGGGTTTTAAGGCCGTCTCCGATTCGCCATGGGCGTGGCAGGAGGGGTGCCAGAGGGGAGGAGCTTACGACAAGATTGGTGAGGCAAAAAAGTTACAGCATGCTCAGATAAATAAAAATGTAGAGTGATTGAAAACAAATCTCAAATTTGGCTCTGACGGATCAGATGCAAACCGGGAAAAAAAATCTAGGAAGGAAAACAGAAGGAAAGTTTAAAAAAATAATAATAATAAAAATTAAAATTAAAATGACATTAAATAAACATGAATTTCACTCCACGTGAACTCAAAAGTGAAATTAAAGTCACACACATCACAGCTCTCTTGGTGTTTAATGTGTGCAAGCGATTAAGGATGTGGGAAGCCAATCGAAAAAGATTAAAAGATTGGGATAAAAATTTGAGCTCTGGCATGCCTGGGCGAGACCGCTGCAGTCGAAACCAGCTCTTTCATCGTGAAAGCTGATAAAGCGCTGAACAAAACTAAACAGATGTGTCCTGATGTCAATGTTAAATAAATAAATAAATGGGTTTTCTGTGGATTGAAGTCCACATGCCTCTTGGTTACAAATAATAATTTTAGCTATAATACCATGAAAAAGTATTTGCCCCCTCCTGATTTCTTCCATTTTTGTTTTTGCTTACTTCACATTGCCGGACAATATCTATTTAAGAGATGGTTAGATTCATCAGGGTGGGCAGTATTCAAACGTGGGTGTGTCTAGTCTAATCAGTCAATTATTAATTAAATTTCATTAATTGGTTAAATAACTAAGGGGGCAATTACTTTTTCACACAGCGCCAGTTGGTGTTGGATAACTAATTCAATAAAAGAAATGATTTAAAAACTGTACTTTGTGTTTACTCAACTTGTCTTTGTCTTGTATTGAATTTTGTTTGAAGGTCTGATATAATTAAGTGACAAACATGCAAAAATAGAAGAAATCAGAAAAAAGACTTTTTCACAACACTGTAGAATCCACTTTAACAGATTTAATTATGATTATTAAATACACATGGTGGTTCCTTTACAATATCATGGATGTTCTTTTGACGCTATTGTTTTTCTTCATTGTTTATAATTTTATATATATATTTATATCGATAATCAACTACCACAAAGCATAAAAGATCAGCAAAGATTTTGGGCAGGTTTTTAAGTTACGTCAAACTTAATATAGTTTATACAACCCCAAAATATAAACAAACTAGCAGGCTAATTTAAACCAGCATGACCCTGACCAGGCAGTTACTAAGGATGAATGAACGCATCACACAGTGCTGGGCTTTGCTTGTCCTGTAAGCTTCGTGTCTGACCGCTCGTTTGCACCCACATGAATATTTTGTTGGGATCCCAGTCCCGATACACACCTCTAGTCTCACCCAGATTCCCCGTGAAAAAAAATCTGGGGGCAAAAAAAACCCACAACAAAAATGAATCGTGCTCCTGCTATTCATATCTGTATTTGTATCTGTTTAGAACACATTATGTTTTTCTGAATGATGTATTCATATTTGTTTACATCCCGTGTGTGTGTGTGTGTGTGTGAAAGAGCTGGTTTCCTCTGGCAGCGAAGCTCCTGAAGCCTCACCAACCTTCCCACTAAACAGAACAGAGGCCAGCGGTCGTAAAAGGGGTCCTGGCCTCGGCACTGATGGCCCTCCTCCACACTGATCTCATCGTCCAGGTCCTCCAACTCCTCCGCCTCCTCCTCCTCCTTCCCATAATGCCGCTCATCTGCGAGCTCGGTTACGTCCGATTCGGGCTCGGAGAGGGTGGGGGAGGGGGAGGGGTCTCTCATGCGCTCGCTCATGCACGTTTTCAGAATGGGAGTGCTGGTGCAGCCGGAGACACGGGAACTGGGTTAGTACAAGCCTTCACACACACACACACACACACACACTTGCACATCTGCACTTAGGCCCTGATTTACCGAGACCTGGAATAACAAGGAACAATTTGCGTTTACTAACCCTATGTTCACACTAGCAGGCGACAAGTCAGTCGTGTCACTATTAGCTTTTCTCCTGCCGCCATGTTGTGACGGCTACTGTTGTTGTTTGTGGGTGTGTCCTGTCCAGCATTTTTTTTTAGTTCCAATGAGAAACAGTTGTAGCTACAACTATCTAGTTAAACAGAAGTGAAATAACACACTATCAGAGTGAAAACTGGTTGTTTGATTTACATGTTACGTACACGGCTTCGTGCTTCTGTAGCGACGTACACACACCACAGGCACCAGTGATCTCTGCTACAAGCTTTATTTTTCTTCATAATGTCTCTATACACATTTAATGACAGGCTAAAACGACACCATAGTTATATGTTTTTCCTCTGTTGCTGTATCAAACAGTAAGTGGAAACTAACTGCAGGTAGGAGTTAAAGTGTAATTTGTGCAGAATCTCTGTTCCTGAAGTGACCTTCAGTCTGTGTTAACACACTGCACGTGCTAAATGAATGCAGTCGCATTAGCTCCGCTCATTATTTTACACTTCTAGCTAGAAACGCACCAAATTACACATGCTACCTACACAAGCTATGTTGCGCATGTGAAAGATACAAATCCTTAAAACCCTGAGTGTATCAGCGAGTGCATTTTTCAGTTGTTTATCAAGTTTGTACACATTTTTAGTACATCAGGGCCTCAATCACATAACAGCTCATTTATACACACAGTCTCAGAGACAAAAATCACACACTCACACAATGTCGCATTGGGTGCATCACAGGCTGATTTGTGTTCAGATGATTGTTTAGTACCATTAGTGCCAAATACGCCAACTTGTGCTGAATCACTTTATATCATTCTCCTTGTTTTCCTCCACAACAAACTGGACTTTCCTTGTAAGATCAGCTGAAAAGATCATTAAAAGGAGAAAGGAGTCTCCGGTGTCAGTGACTCTGGACATCTTCCCAACCAACATCTTCAGGACAGAGAAGTTTACGCTTTCTTGGTACGCTTTCTTGGCTGAGTTTTCCTCTCTTATTAATATGAAGTAAGAGGACAAAAGAGAGGAAGGTGACTTACATGAAATGTAACTATAAACTGATGAAAACTGTGACGTCATTTGCTGATTAATAAAAAATTGTAAATGTTCACAAATTGCCGTGGTCTAAAAGGCATAAAAAAATCACTCGGCTGTGCTGTTATAGAAAAATAATTAACTTCAGAGTGGTAAGAGTTACTCTGACGTTGATTATTTGGCTGTAACGTTTATCATCCACATAAGTACACAGCAATATTCTTGGCACTAATGGAACTTTTTATTGACTTTTTAAGGTTGTTAGGAAATCTGGACGTTTAGGTAAGCACAAAGCGACTCAGTCCAGCATTGTTGTGTTTATCAGGGTGAAAGCAGAAGCTCAGCTGCTGTGCCTCAAAGCAGTCAGAAGCACGACACACACACACACACACACACACAGACCAGTACTGACCTCCCGACAAGGCGGAACCAGGGGAAGCGATCGTAGAAGGGGTCACCGCCGGTCAGGGCGTGGTCACAGTCCTCCACGGTGCTGCTGGGAATATCAGCTGCTCGGTCGTACATCTCCCTCATCAGGTCCAACCTCTGCCTGTAAAACGATTCAGTCTGCTGTCTGAGCACAATCTGCTAATCTGGTGCCTATAAACTACGGCTAAACATCATATCACAATTATCATTTTCAACACACATGATATGTATCACCATATAAAGGTTTACTCAGAAACTTCCAGAAAAACTTTTCAAAATAATAAACTGTACTGCTGCATTAAAAACAATAAACTGAAAAAAATCAGTTTTTTTCACTTTTATTTAATGAAAAAAAACTGATTTTTTTCAGTTTATTGTTTATTGTTTTAAAGCTTCAGTACAAAACTTTAACATCAAATCATCTCATAATTATTTAAAAATAATAATAAATAATTAAATAAATATCTAGAAAGATAGCGGAGCGGAGCTCCATACTTAAGAGAATACAGTAAAGCATCGAGCTGATGTTTGATGGCTTTTGACAGATGTACCCAGACAACTGTTTGACATCAAGTGTGAAATATCAAGATTGCAGCTCGAACCCTCGGAGCTCATACGCTGCATTCGGTCG